>JAGFNQ010002513.1:118528-383956 GCA_024364735.1 Boesenbergia rotunda
CTCCCAGGTCTTTCATGGAAGGAAATTTGGACAACCAAATTTTAACTGTATGTAAAACTGATATATCGTTTCCTATAAGTAAGATGTCATCGACATATAATACTAGGAATACGACTGCACTCCCACTAACCTTCTTGTACACACAAGGTTTGTCTGGATTTTGTGAGAAATCAAACTTTTTGATTGTCTCATCAAAACGGATGTTCCAGCTCCTAGATGCTTGCTTCAGTCCATATATGGATCGTCGAAGCTTGCATACTTTGGTTTTATCAACCGATGTGAAACCTTCAGGTTGTATCATGTATACATCCTCAAGCAGGCTTCCTTTAAGGAAAGCTGTTTTCACATCCATTTGCCATATCTCATAATCATAATGAGCTGCTATGGCTAGGAGAATCCGAATGGATTTAAGCATAGCTACCGGCGAATAGGTTTCGTCATAATCAATTCCTTGTTTCTGACGATATCCTTTTGCCACTAATCTAGCCTTAAAGTTAACAACATTACCTTCCATGTCGGTTTTCTTCTTGAAAACCCACTTGCACCCTATGGGCTTAATCCCTTCAGGTGGGTTAACCAAGTCTCATACTTGGTTTTCGTACATGAAATCCATTTCCGACTTCATGGCCTCAAGCCATTTGTCCTTTTCTGAACTTTTCAGAACATCTTCATAACTGATAGGTTCGTCATCGCTTATGAGTAACACGTCGTTCGATTCACTTACGTGAAATCCGTATCTCTCTGGAATATTGCGTGTCCTATCAGATCTACGAAGAGGTGGTGTAGTCTTAGGTTCAACTGATAGCTCATCATTATGAGGTATTGGTTGTGGGTCTAGACTAGGTGTCTCTGTAATGTCTATTGGAGTTTCTTGTACTTCATCAAGTTCAATGCCACTCCCACTGTTTTCTTGTAAAAGAAATTCTTTTTCCAGAAATACAGCATGCCTTGAAACAAACACCTTTTGTTCCAAGGGATGATAGAATTGGTAACCCTTCGTTTCCTTAGGGTATCCAATAAATAGACATTTATCAGACTTAGCATCCAATTTGTCTGATACAATCCGCTTCACATAAGCAGGACAACCCCATATCTTAAGGTGAGTTAAGTGGGGTTTCTTACTATTCCATATCTCATGTGGAGTAGTAGAGACTACCTTGGTCGGGACTCTGTTTAATAAATAAACAGCTGTCTTATGTGCATAACCCCAAAAGGATTTTGGAAGAGTTGCATGATTCATCATCGACCTAACCATGTCCATCAAGGTTCGGTTTCGCCTCTCAGATACACCATTATGCTGTAGTGTATACGGCGGAGTCCATTGGGATAATATCCCATTATCCCTAAGATAATTTTGAAACTCTTGACTTAAGTATTCACCACCCCGATCGGATCGAAGTATTTTAATACTTTTGCCAAGCTGTTTCTCTACTTCATTTCTGAACTCTTTGAATTTCTCAAAGGCTTCAGATTTGTGTTTCATCAAGAACACATACCCGAATCGTGAGTGATCATCGATAAAGGTGATGAAGTAGCTATAGCTTCCTTGTGCATGAGTTGACATTGGTCCACATACATCAATATGTATTAGACCAAGCAACTCTCCCACTGGATTACCTTTTCCGGAAAAGGGTAATTTGGTCATCTTGCCTTTTAAGCATGATTCGCATGTATCAAATGAACCGGGTTCAAATGATTCCAGAATTCCACATCGGTGTAATTCGGTCATGCGTTTCTTACTTACATGGCCAAGACGGCAATGTCAAGTGTAGGAGTCTATTCGATTATCTATTCGAGCACGTTTGTTGCTAACTTCGATATTGAAAACGTCACTGGATAAATCTAACGTGTAGATACCATTGCACAAAGTTCCATTCCCATAAAGAACGCCATTTAATGTTATGTAACAACAATTGTTACTAAAAGTTAAATGATAACCCTTTTCATTCAACCATGAAATAGATACAATGTTCTTTATTAACGAAGGAACAAAATAACAATTATCCAATTCTAAGACACGTTTTGTAGGGAGCTTTAGCAAATATGTTCCGATGGCAACAGCAGCAATCTTTGCTCTGTTTCCAACTCGCAAATTCGCTTCTCCCTTGACGAGTCTTCTTCTATTCCTTAGCCCTTGTATGTCATTGCATATATGTGAGCTACACCCAGTATCAAGTACCCATGTGTTTGAGGAAATAGAGTGACATTCAATAACGAAGATACTTGAAGAAGATGGGGCATCGGATGCCTTTTCTTTCAAGGACTTAAGATAAACCTTGCAGTTTCTTCGCCAGTGACCCTCCTTGCCACAGTGATGGCAAGTGCCTTTTAGGGTATTTTCAGTCTTTTGGCCTTTTTCTTCTTTCCCTTATTCTGTTCTTTAGCCTTCCTCTTAGAACATTTCTTCAAGGAACCAACTAACAGTACCGTCTTTTGATCCTGCTTCACAGAAGGCTCTACAGTCTTCAACAGGTTGAGCAACTTAGGAAACTGGTCTGGAGTTGCATTTTCAGGAGGACGGTTGGGAAGTTGATCTTCAAGGACATAAGCAAGCTTCTCTACCTTGAGGACTATCCTCAGGTTTCGAAGCCAGTCCATGAAGTTTGGCCCAGTTAGTTTATTGGTGTCCAAAATGGAACGCAAGTTTAGGGAAGGCATGATCGAGTGATTATCCTAGAAATACAAATTGAGATTATGTGAGAAGAATGATTAAAGAATGTATCATCATACATAAATTAAATCCTATTTGACCGAGTCTTCCGGGGCGCCCCCAGCGTCTAGGGCGCCCCCAGGAGGCCTATATAGGGGGCTTCGACCCCTCTGCTTCAAATACAACATTCCATAGCTATTCTGATCATTCCGACCTACGACAACGCGCTAGAAACAAGGCTCTACGACCGGGAGGATCCAGGAGGAGGTGCGCGGCACTTCGGAGGTCCAGATCGGCCGAGTCTCAGAGTTTTGTTCGGTTTGATTTCATTTAATTACGCACTTAATTTTTCTATATTATTGCTTGTAAATCTTACACTGTAAGTCGGGTTTCTCCGCCTCCGGAAAGTCCGGGAAGGAGACCAATAGTGGACGGGCGTTCCCGTGCATAGGCCTTGGATGTATTGACCCTGGGGGGTCGGGAACCAAGTAAAAATCCCGCGTGTCTTTTGTTCTGTTTTTCTTCGTTGGATTTTTTTTCCGCTGCGCTAACACTCTAAGTCTAGAACGAAAGTTACGAAGATTTCCGCGAAGTTTTCACGGTCGATATTCACCCCCCCTCTATCGACGGCACCGGTCCTACAAGCATCAATCGAATGGATTCTAATCGTGCCATGGGAGCATAGGTCTCATTATAATCAAGGCCTTCAACTTGACTATAGCCCTTGGCTATTAAGCGTGTCTTGTTTCTAATGATTTCTCCCTTATGGTTCAGCTTGTTCTTGAAGACCCATTTTGTTCCAATGATGGTGGTCTTCTTAGGTCTAGGGACTAAGTCCCAAACCTGACTCCTCTCAAATTGACCTAGTTCATCTTGCATTGCAATAATCCAATCGGGATCATTTAATGCTTCATCATTTTTCTAGGTTCAATTTCGAAAATCAGGGCAACTTCATTAGCCTCATTACAGAAGAATGATCTAGTTCTAACCCCATGATGGATGTCTCCAACAATTTGGTCTTGGGGATGACTAGAGGCTACTCTAGTTTGCCTTGGTGTTGGTTGTGCTTCTTGAATAGGTTCACTAGGCACAAGGTCAACCTCAGGATTCGGCTGATCAATGGATTGTCTAGGCTCACCATCATCGGATGCATCACCATCAACAACATTTGGACTTTCATTCAAACTTAGTCTCCTAAGTTCAAATTGGACTTCATCTTCTGGTTGACCATTGACTTTTGGAATTTCTTCAAAGATAACGTCAGAAGATTCTTCAACCATTCTAGACTTCTTGTTGTAGACTCGATAGACTTTGCTAACAAGGGAGTACCCGACTAGTATCCCTTCATCAGCCTTTGCCGTGAACTTTCTAAGATGATCCTTGGTGTTGAGAATGAACACCTTACAACCAAACACCCGAAGGTGTTTAACCATAGGTGGTTTTCCAAACCAAAGCTCATGGGGAGTCTTTCCTAAAAATCTATGAATAAGGACTCGATTTTGCACATAGCAAGCTGTATTTACAGCTTCAGCCCATAAGTAACTCGGGAGTGAGTACTCATTAAGCATGCTTCGTTCTGCCTCTTGGAGTACACGATTCTTCCTTTCTACAACACCATTTTGTTATGGTGTTCTAGGAGTAGAGAACTCATATCTATAACCCCTATCTTGACAAAATTCTAAAAACCTTTGATTTTGAAACTCACCTCCATGATCACTCCTAATTGTCTTAATTGTTAATGATTTTTCATTTTCAACTCTTCTACAAAAAGAAATGAAAACATCTAAGGTTTGATCCTTATATTTTAAAAAGTAAGTCCATATATATCTAGTGAAATCATCAATGATCACAAAGTAATATATACTTTCATTCAATGATATGATAGTACTACAATCAAATAGATCCATGTGAAGTAAATCTAATGCAGTAGAAGTACTTACAGCGCTTTTACCTTTATGTGCAGATTTTATTTGCTTACCCATTTGACATGCATCACAAAGTTTGTCTTTCTCATACTTGATGCTTGGTAAGCCACGAACCAATCCCTTGTTGGCCAACTTCCGGATGTTCTTCATGTTCACATGTGCTAGCCTCCGGTGCCAAAGGGCGGACTCTTCTTCTTTTGACATGAAACACTTAGCAAAAGCATTAGTAACACTTTTAAATGAAACTTGATAAATATTGTCTACTCTTGCTCCTACTAGTACCGTGTCCAAGGTGTCATGTTGTCTAACTAGATATTGACTTGGTTGGAAATCAATTGTGTAACCCGTGTCACACAATTGACTCACACTTAGGAGATTAAATTTCATCCCCTTGACTAGAAGGACATTTGAGATTCTAAGACATTCGGATATTTGAATGTCTCCTATTCCTATGACCTTAAGACTACCATTGTTACCAAATGATACATTGCCTCTACTTTTCTTGTGAAGTGTGGTAAACAATGATCTATCCCCGGTCAAGTGTTTGGAGCATCCACTATCAACGAACCAAGTTGATAGATGCTCCCCCTCAATCATTACCTACATAATTCGAAAAATAGAAGTTTTAGGTACCCAAACCTTGGGACCTAAAGCATCAACTAAACAAGACTTAGGCACCCATGCCTTGACAACTTTCTTTTGAATTTTGGGTGTCCTAGATTGTCTCATGTCAGTCCTAGACATGAGAGACACAAAAGAGGGTTCCTTAGGACGGTAACCAATACCGACCCTATTGTAGACTGCCCTTTGGGCATTCAAAATCATATCTAGGGTTTTAGAGCTAGTTGAGAACTTCTCAAGAATAGTCTTGAGTCTCTCAACTTCACCCTTTAATGATTTGTTTTCTACTACTAACAAGTCATCATGCAAGTCATTGACATCCTCAACCTTAGAGGATTTCAACTTTTCAACTTCAAGTTTCAAAGACTTAATCTCATCTTCTAACAATTCAACATGCAAATCATCAATGTTATCATCTCTAGATAATTTCAATTGATCAATTTCTAATTGCAATGCTTTAACCTTATTCTTTGATTTCTTAAGCATACTAGTTAAACATGCAATTGCTCTATAACACTTTTCAAGCTCGGGAGAAGTTACCTCTTCATCATCCGAAGATGATGAAGTCGCGTTTGAGGAACTTGAAGATTCATCACTGCTTTCCTCTCCAAGAGCCATAAGTGCCACATGCCTTGTGCTCTTCTCCTCCTTCTCTTCATCGGATGAGCTAGAGGATGACTCATCCCAAGTGGCCTTCAAGGCCTTCTTCTTCTTCTTGAATTTTTCTTCTTTCTTTTTGGTTTTCTCCTCCTTCTTCTTGAGTTTTGGACATTCATTCTTGAAATGTCCTTTCCTACCACACTCAAAGCAAGAGGCATTAGTCTTATCAAGTTTGGATTCACTAGTGTTACCTCTACTCTTGAAGTGCCGACCCCTTCTCATCATTCTTCTCACAAAATTTGCCATCTCGGATGAAGAAGAGCCACTGCCATCTTCTTCGGAATCGGACTCGGATTCGGAAGAGGATGAAGAGACCTCATTCTCCTTCTTCTTCTCCTTCTTCTTCTTGTTGGACCGGTCCCCTACAACTAAGGCAATCCCCTTTTCCTTGGGGCCTTTGTTAGCCATTTCATGCAATTCCATCTCACAAAATAAATCATCTAGCTTAACAATGGATAGATCCTTAGATACTTTGTAGGCATCCACCATGGATGACCACAAAGCATTCCTTGGAAATGCTTTCAAGACATACCTCACAAGGTCGCGATTCTCGACCTTTTCATCAATTGAATGAAGCCCATTGAGGACTTCCTTGAACCGACTATGAAGTTCACTTACCGACTCATTTTCCTTCATGGAGAGATTTTGGAGTTGGTTGAGGAACAAATCTCTCTTTGCAATTCTTGAGTCTCGGGTGCCCTCATGGAGCTCAATGAGTTTGTTCCACAAGTCCATTGCACATGTGAAGGGACCAACCTTGATGAGTTGGTCTTTGTTCATGCCACATTATAGAGTGACAACCGCCTTTGCGTCGGCTTCACTCTTCTGAGTTTGTTCAGCAGTCCACCTCCACGATTCGTGTTCTTTGCCTTCATCATCCTTAGGAGGGGTGAATCCCTCCTTCACCGCAAACCAAGTATGGATATCCATCTTCAAATAGTATTCCATCTTCGATCTCCAATATTGGAAGTCGGCGCCATCGAAGAATGGAGGTCGAGTGGTGGAAAAGCCTTCCCTCAATGCCATCTTGTTGATAACTCTCGGATGTTAAGCCGTAAACAGAGCCCCAAGCTCTGATACCACTTGTTGGAAATGGATGGCTAGAGAGGGGGGGGGGTGAATATAGTCAATCTCTTTGAACTTTGAAACTTATCAAGATTTCTGCACTCACCTTATCAGTAGCACAGCGGAAGAAGCAAAAGAAAAGAGACAATGCAGTAAACAAAACAGAAATGAAAGCAAACAAGAACAACTACCAAGGTCGCTAACAAGAGGGTTTACAAGGTTCGGGGATAACTTGCCCCTACTCCTTGGCGTGTCCTTAAGGTGGGCGATCCCTTGATCGTCGGCAGATCAAGCCCCGGTGTTCACCGGATATAACGTAACCTCCTTCTCGGTGGAGAAACCTCTCCACAACGTTTCAAACAAGGATATGGATTTAAGCTCAATGAAACACAGAGAAAACTCTTACTCAGCACATAGCAAGGACAAGAACACAACAAGCTTATCCTGAGCTCCACCCAGCGACGATCTCATGCAAGGACTCCCTCCTTCGTGTCTTCTCACTGTTGTACTCCAAGCTCCTTGTTCTTTCCTCCCAGCACTCACGCAAGAGTTGGTTGCTTCTCGATTGTAGTTGCTTGCTCAAAGTGATGAAGACTTCAGGAACACAACAAGCAAGTTGTGGAGAAACACAAGGCGCAGCAAGAACTTCAGCAAGCTCAGCACTGAAACTGTCGAACAACTTCTCTGCTTCAACCGAAGTCTCCTTCTCGCTTTTGTTTCTCCACCAAGCATCAGATGACACCATCCCTGCAGCTCCCAGCTACACATCTGCCAACGCCAGCTACCACTGAGCTATCCCTGGACTCCCTGAGCTTCCCTCAGCCAAGCTCCAGTCTCAGCTCCAGTCTGCAGCTCGGCCGTTGCAACCTGAGATGGAAAAACGGACAAACCTGCTCCAAGGAAAGCTCTCCTTTGACCCTCCTTGAGTGTTTGAATCCTCACCTGTCACCTGCAGCTTAATCAGACTGTTAGAGCAGGAAATCACACAGTAAATCGAATATCAGAGGCAAACGACAGCGAATCGGATATGTTCAGACGCGATCAGAGCGTTTGACAGTGCAATTTGAATTAAAGTGATTGGTCACCTGACCGATCAGAGAGCCTCCTGATCGGTCACCAGACCGATCAGGCTGGGTCCAGACCGATCAGGCTTCATCCTGATCGATCCCCAACGCTCAATCAGAAATCGCGATTTCTTTGAGATTCTCCTAGACCGATCACCCGACCTATCCCAGGTTGTGGATCGTTCACCGGACCGATCCACCCTTATATCGGGCGATTTCTGAGTTTCTCAGCCTAAGCCTTCTGATCGGTCAACTGACCGATCAGGGGGTCTTCTGATCGGTCATCAGTCTGATCAGATCATCACTAGACCGATCAGGCACCATCCTGATCGATCTTAGTGAGGAACCCGCGAAGCTGGATCGTTCACCAAAACGATTGCACAGTGATCCTGATCGGTCATCAGACCGATCAGAAGCAGTTCAGCAAGGGAACTCAACCTCACTGCTCGCTCCCTGATCGGTCACCAGACCGATCAGGAGCCAGTCAATGGGTGAAACGCATACTCCCTGATCGGTCACCAGACCGATCAGGAGCAGCACAGTAGGTTCCCAACCTTACTGTGTGCTCCCTGATCGGTCACCAGATCGATCAGTCATCGCTGGATCGGTCACCAGACCGATCCACGAAGCAGCAGCGTGCCAGATTCCCTGATCGGTCACCAGACCGATCCAGGGACTCAAACCTAGCCCTCCAAGCTATATTTTCATCCACCTTAGCCCTCCAAGCTAAGGATTTTTCACCTAACTCTCCAAGTTGGGAATTTGTACCTAACCCTCCAAGTTAGGACTTTTCACCTAGCCCTCCAAGCTAGGACTTTTCACCCAACCCATCCGAATTAGGACTTTTCCAAACCTAGCCCTCCAAGCTAGGACCTGACCCTCTAAGCCAGGACTTTTTCACCTAATTCTCCAAGATGGGAATTTGCACCTAACCCTCCAAGTTAGGACTTTTCACCTAGCCCTCCAAGCTAGGACTTTTCACCCACCTCTTCCGAATTAGGACTTTTCACATACCTAGCCCTCCAAGCTAGGATTTTCAACACCTAACCTCCCAGGTTAGGATTTTCCAACACCTAGCCCTCCAAGCTAGGATTTTTCAATACCATGCCTGATCCCTGATCAGGACTTAATCATCATCAATAATCATCCACCTAAACTAAAATCGGTGTTAACACCAAAACAACACTCAGGGCTAGACTGCATCAACAGTCCCCACTCTCTTTGCTTGGCCGGCCACAACAAAGGGAGGGAACCAAATTGTTTGGTTCAATTTATAAAATAAATCAAGTGTGGTTTGTTTTATAAAATTATGGATGATATAAATTTTTTATATAAACCAAGGTTTGGTTTATTTTTCATGGAAATTAAAATGAACCATGGATTAGTTTATTTTATTTTATAAAATCAATCATGGATTGATTTACCATAATAAAGAAATTTATATAAAATTTATTTTTCATGAAAATTAAAATGAACCATGGATTGGTTTATTTTATTTTATAAAATCAATCATGGATTGATTTACCATGATAAAGAAATTTATATAAAGAAATTTATTTTTCATGGAAATTAAAATGAACCATGGATTGGTTTATTTTATTTTATAAAATCAATCATGGATTGATTTACCATGATAAAGAAATTTATATAAAGAAATTTATATGATAAATTTCTTATGAAAATTTATTCCATAAGAAAAAAGGAGACTTGGTTGATTTTTATCATGAATTAAAATATGATTTTAACCATGATATAAAATCAAGACTTGGCATGATGGAATAAGTCATAGAAAATTTATATGATAAATTTCTTATGAAAATTTATTCCATAAGAAAAAAGAGACTTGGTGGTTGAGAGGCCACTATATAAAGGACCCAAGGCAAGGCTTGGAATTCATTCGAAATAATCAATGTATTCTTGCTTGGGCTCTCTCCCTCTCCTCCCTTCTTTCTCTTGGCCGGCCTCTCCCTTCTCCTTCTTCTTGCCGTGAGCACAAGGAGAAGCACCGAGGCGACGAAGTTCTTCCGTTGGGACGATCTTCCTCTCCAGCCATCATCACCTTGGGATTGAGCGAAAGTCATCTTCCTCCTCCTCGCCGGAATTGTGATTCCGGCCAACCTTGGTGGTGAGTTTTTCCGATATGATTACTTCTCTCTTAGTTTCTTGTCGCGTTCTCGGAGAATCTAGTAGTTCTCGAGAACACGAAACTCGTGGCTTTGCGAAGTCATCCCGAAGATACTCGGCGTGGACGCGAATAGAGGCGGAGCTTCCGAGGGACGCTTACGATTGGATCTCGTCCCTTCCTTCGAGTTACGCGAGGTAATACGTAAATTAGTTTTCATTTCTGCAAAATTTTAAATATATGATCATGTCTACACAAGATAAGGTTGCATGCTTAGATGTGTGGTTAAATAATTTGAGAAATTATTTATGCTAAACCTTTCGCTGCACGTAATTAATTTTAAAATTACGAACCCGCATCCATGTCAACATGCACCCGGTCCCAACACTCCGACCAGTACACGCAATGCTCAGCCCCCCGGACCAAGACTTCGTGCCCAGCTTCACTCACCGGGACATCGTTCAACCTAGCTTCCCTTGCTAGGACCTGGCTTCGCTCACCAGGGTTTCCTTCACCCTGCTTCACTCACTAGAACCCGGCTTCACTCACCAGGGTTTCAGTCACTTGGGTTCACTCACCAGGACCCGGCTTCACTCACCGGGGTTTCAGTCACCTGGCTTCACTCACTAGGGTTTCAATCACCTGGCTTCACTCACCAGGACCCGGCTTCACTCATCAAGACCCGGCTTCACTCACCGGGGTTTCAATCACCCGGCTTCACTTACCGAGAGTCGTGCCCAGTCCCCGACCGTGACTTAAACCAGACTCATCTTATTAACCTAAACTTAAATCGGTGTCAACACCAAAATAACAATCAGGGTCAGACTGCATCAACAGCTAGAGTTCGAGCAACTGTCCTATTATGTCACACAAGTTGGAGTTGTAGACAAACAGTGACACCCTCACCGTAGTTTTAGAGGAATATTAGAGCTGTTGATAGCTCCCCCTTTATTCCGAGGTTTGGAGCAGTTGACTCTCCAGCATTTATATGAGCTAAGTTTGTTGCATTTGGGTGACATGCATGTATGTATTGATATTGTGATGTCATGAGGTTTTTTGTACATGCTTAGTTGTCGTTTTGCTTTATATCATGTCGTTTTATATGTTATACATGTTTAGGTATTCTTATATTCTTAGAGACTGTATTTGTTGTTTTCTCTACTTGTTCTAACTTTATTATGTCATACTATTTGTCTAATCATATACCCGCAGAGCCCACCCGGACTCACCACCCCTGCATCTTCTTTTGTTTCGGATAGCAGGTAGTTGCATTCTTGGAGCCAAGAGAGGATCCAGTTGACATTCCCTCGGTGTAGTCGTTTTGGGTATTTGGTCGTAGTTGTTTTATTTTCTACACATTGTGAGTTTTGTATTTCATTTATTAGGTATCGAATTGGTTTTGTCGTTATTATGGATACATTTGAATTTTCTTTGGTATGTAGGTCTTCTTTTTGTTTATGTTGGCTGAGCCATCAAATTATTATAAATTGTATAGTTGTGTTCATTTTCTTTTGTTATGATGCTAGCCGCTTGTGGCTGAGCTAGATTGGTGAGGAGATTATGTATGATTTGTCCCAACTTATCCGCCATACAGGGGAGATGTTGCCCGATTTTTGAGTAAGTAGGTGCCTCTGGGGGCATGACAATTTTTGATATCAGAGCAAGGTTTTGCGATGTTTTGGTATCTGTGTGTTTACGGAGTTGTTTTATAAGTTTAATATGTATTTTACGGATTTGGTTGTATTTTTGCGGAGTCATTTATTCGGTCTGGTTGTGTTTTGGGACATGGCAACGACGAGATCTCTCCCGACAACAAGAAGTAAGTTGGTTTTAAATTTGGATAAATATATCTAAATAATGTATGTTGATTTTGTTAACAGGTATGCCTCGTTGTATTGAGTTGTCTCCACCCCATGCTCATGCTCGTGAACGACGATCACGAGGGAGGCCAGAGGAGGTCGAGGGAGACACAGGTCAGGACGTTGAGAGGCCACCAGAGTGGAGCCGACTGGTCGGGGATAAGCTCACCAGGACCCTTTGGGTGAGCTGAGACCTCCACCACTGAGAGTACCTCCTCCTTATCCGATAGCAGTTTCAGTCGTACCATCAGAGGCAGGTCCATCAATGCCACCAATGGTAGTTCCTGGAGTGCCATCGGTGGTACCCCTTGCCCATGCGGGTAGGCTTCTGGACAGAGCTCGGATTCCGTTGTTGGCAGCGTCTGTGAAGGGTTGGTTCACACTGTTCCATGGGGAACCAAATTCATATGCTGCTCGTGCCTGGTTGGAGACATTAGAGGGCACATTCAACTATATGACCCTCACAGACATAGAGAAGGTGGAGTTGGCTACATATCACCTTCAAGATCATGCCGTCAGTTGGTGGAATATGCAGAAGACTCTTATTGGTGGATGACTAATTTCTTGGATTTCTTTTCACGAAGCATTTGAGGCTAAATATTATCCTACCGTGTTTCGTACAACCCAATGGCAAGAGTTTCTTGCTCTTCATCAGGGAGACCGCTCAGTTATGGAGTATGAGGCGGAGTTTAATCGCCTGACAGAGTTTTGTTCTCAGTTGGTTGCTACAGAGGATGAGCGGACGACATAGTTCACGTTGGGCCTAGCTGGATATATCCAGTTACGTATGTCTGGATGGGCTCTTACTTCCTATCGAGAGGCTCTAGATCGGGCTCTACACATTGAGATGATCCAACATCAGTTGCATGGTGATAAGAAGAAAGGAAAGCAGACAACTCAGAGTTCAACAGTGACACAGAAACGACAGACTGTTGGACAGAAGTGCAGTAGCAGGAGTCAGAGTACGCAGGAGACTCCTAACTGGACGGTTTTCAGCAGGATTGTCGTAGGGTTCTCAGTAGACCCGGAGGTCTGCTACTGGCAGGGCTCATTATTTTCAGTGTGGATCTAGGGACCACAGCAAACCAGATTGTCCCCTAGAGCACCCCATCTATTATTACTGTAAGCTTCCGGGTCATGAGAGTCAAGATTGTACCTTAAAGGCTCAACATAAGTCTGTAGTAGTTACTCCCCAGGGTAGCCAATCAGGACAGCAGAGGCCACGACAAGGCGACCGTCAGACATAGACTCCATCCCATCAGCAGCAGACAGGACGTTAGCGGTGTTGGGATCTCCCGGCACCAAAACACAAAATGTAGCGAAAACAAGATCACTCGATCGATCCATGAGAAAGAAAAACTTGTACAAAGTTCATCTATCTAATAGATCTATCTACAGTGTATACCTTCGGAGCGTGCCCTTTCTCTTATCCCGCTCATCCAAGATGCGCCGGATCTCTTGCACGTTCAAGTGTCCGCGCCTCTATTCGTATCCACACGGACATGATCTCTCAACTTCGGGAAGAACTACCTTAGTTGTGCTAGCAACTTGAGGTAGTTCATAAGACAACCAAGAACCTAAAAGGGTTTCGGCCAAGAGGGAGAAGAGGAGAGATTTTTGACAGGGAACCGGTTGGAAAGTGTATAGATCCATATAGAAAGCTGTCTATTATTCATTGCGTTACTTGTAAAATCTTTTGGACTCTTTGTAATTCTGTATTAGAAGGTCAGGTTTGATCCTCCTTTTAATATGGAGCTTCCTTTTTCAGGAATAAGATGCTTTCTTTTCACAAAAAAAAAGAGGGAGAAGAGGAAGAAGAGAGGAAGGAAAGAAGGGATAGCTCTCATTTGTCATTCAAAATGACTAGACTCTCTTTTATACTCATCCCATGAATATGAAGAGTCTTTTGTCTCTTTGACTTTCCTTCATTAAAGTCAATAAAGAGCACATCTTTTCATGTGGCTCTTCACCTTCTCTTCATCCAATGAAGAGAGATTTTTCTCTTTCCTTCATTAAACACTTTAATGAATTTCCCCTACAATTCCGACCGGGCCTCTCGGGCTTCTGACCAGATCTCCCGACCAAGTCTGCCGAAACTCTGATCCAAGATCCAACTCAGACAATTGATTCCTTCTTATATAACTAATACAGAGTAATAACATCAATCCATCCAATAACATTGATCTAATAACACTCCAATCAAAACCAACTCACGATATCACCCCCACCAAAACACAAGAACAAACCCACACTGAACAACAACAAAACACATTAATATCAACAAAACTCTTACCTGGCGAAGCACCGGCAAAATCAACCCTGTTCAGGATTTGGCGAAACCAACAACCCTCTTCTTTAAAGAAACCACCTCAACCCTTGATCGTCCTCCCCAAAACTAGGCTAGTCCTCGCGTGGCTATTACGGCACTGGATCAGACCCGATGACAATGTTACAAGGGAGATCCAAGAGAAAACTAAAAAAATTATGAAAACAAGAAAATATGTACCCAAACGGAGGTAAACCGACAAGGAGATTCAAAACCATGTGCAGTGTCGTTGTAAGAATCGCTACGCCAAGCGATGCCTGGCGTCGACTAGGGCTTCGTGCGAGGTCGGCGGCTAGTTGGCGACTCGCTTTAGGGCTCTGCTCGTGCGCACCGGAGACCACGAAGGAGAAGAATACAAGAACGAAAAAGAAAGAGTAGAAGAAGAAGGCAGAGGCGCGGCGGCGACCGTCGACTTCGCTCGCTGCGGCGTCGAGGCAGAGAAAAGAGGGATCGGTGAAATTGCCACGGGGAGAGGGGATTGTTAGGGTTTTATAATGATTTTTTTTGGTATTTTGCAAATAATCCCTCCAATTTTTGCTATTCACAACTAGGTCCCTAATTAGCAAATAGACCCTTGAAAATTTCGGGTTCCAACTGTTGGTGCAGGAAGCACCATATCGAACCTTGTTTTGATATTGGCAAAGGATTCAAAGTTAAGTTTATTTATGATCTAATGATGTTACTCAAGTGTGCAGGAAAAGTCCTAGCGAAGGGCTGCTAGGCACCTGGCGAAGGAATGTCAGGGTAAAAAGCCCTAGCGAAGGACTGCTAGGCATTGGCGAAGGAATGCCGGAGTGAAAAGCCCTAGCGAAGGAATGTTAGGCACCGAGCGAAGGACAGCTCGGCATCCAAGACCTGGCAAAGGACCGTCAGGCAAAAGTCCAACCAAAGGAACGGTTGGCATCAGGTACACTCTCCCGAGAGGAGTAGGTGAGGACGCGTTCCCCGTCGAGGGAACAGTAGGCGTCGGTTCGACCTAGGGTTCCATTTTGGAGACCCAAAGTCAGAATCATGACAGCTAAGGCTGTATAAACTAATAATTTATTGTTTCATTGTGTTTTGGACTAACCCTGGATGCAAGACCGAAGGAACGTGTGTCTGCAGCTCAGAGAGCCTCAAAGGAATGAGGCAATAGCTGACCAAGGCGCCCGGAGTGTCCCGGGCGCCCCCAAGGTGAACACAAAACACAAGAAAGCAAAGCAAGCTTCGACAGTTCAACTCCCGGGCGCCCCCAGCGTCTCGGGCGCCCCTAGCGTCCCGGGCGCCCCCAGTACCAACTGCCGAAGCAGCTCCCTTCGAAGCCAGCAGATGACACTTTGACCCGGTCAATCCAGGCGCCCCGAGCGCTCTGGGCGCCCCGGTTAAAACTGATCCCGAAGGTAAAGGGATCAGACGCTGACCGAGAAATCGCCGGATCAACCGACACGTGGGGGGGGGGCGCCCCCGACGTCCCGGGTGCCCCCAGGCCCTATATAAAGGGCCCTTGACCCCAAGCTTCAAAAACAACTTGATTCAACGCTTCAAAGCTCTTCTGCTCTCGCGCCTTGCTCCGGAAACCTCCTAACTCGAGCCGACGACGTCCTGCTACTCCGGAAAAAGTCAATCTACTTCGGACGTCGGTAAAGAAGAGTGATTTTTAATTTACTGCACTTATTTCTATAATCAATCTTTGTAAACGGATTTTACGCCTCATATAGAATTGCCCAAAGTAAACGATCAACGATCGTGGGCCTTGGAGTAGGAGTCGACCTAGGCTCCGAACCAAGTAAAAATTATTGTGTTCGCGTGTTTGCTTTTATCTTCCGCTGTGCAATTGCTTTTTTTTAAATCCGAACGATTTTCGATATTCACCCCCCCCCCTCTATCGGTTCTCTCGATCCAACACCAACACTTGCACCAAATCCATATATTCATTGCAAAATTTTAATTTTTGTTTTCTATGAAAAATTATAAAAATATCTTTTAAATGTCATAGATGGACCTATATAGAGCTTGGATTGAGATGAAACAAGTTCCTGTTGAGGAAATCTATGGTCCGTGAGACCATGTATTTTGATTTTGGGCAAAGAGTTTAAGTTAGGTTCACCCTTGTATTTGATATGTGTATTTGAGTGTGTACGTTTGCAGGATACACATATGATTTAGCTTGATGGCTTCGAGTCCGGTGAAGGATGGAGATGCATCTGAGAGACCGTGGATAAGGCATCAATGATGAGCCAAGGGAAGCACACTTTGAGACATACGCGAAGGATGACATATGGAGATGAGCCGCGGGCTTGTATACATCCGAGGGACGAGAGGCAAAGCGAAGAAGGCTTGAAGGCAAGAGTTAAAGCTGTAAAGGAAGAGTCAAGTAAGTCATGAGGGTCCGAGTGTGAGTGAACTATATTCGGGAAGGGAAACCCTAGGTTTAGGGTTTTACCAATCGACTGGTATGGGATCAGTCGACTAGTAGTGGTCACAGAAAGATCAGTCAACTGATCTTTTGTGCAGTCGACTGGTATCTGCAAAATTTGAACGCTGGGTTGTAACGTTCGAATTTGATAGCTGACAGTCAACTGGTGTTGGCACTAGTCAACTGGTAACGGCAGGATCTACAAAGAGCTCTATTTAAGAGAGCTCGGCTTGCTTGAGCAAGGTTAACGAAATTGATCTCAGTCAAAGGCTAATTAATATTCTAAGTGCTCAGGAGTTCTTGTTGAGGTTGTGGTGAAGTTTCTCCACCCACAAGGAGCGACACGAGCTAGCCGGAGGTTTTCCGGGGAGTCATCCACCGATGGATCGGGATTGTCCACCTTATGGACTACCGTGGAGTAGGAGCTTTATCTCTGAACCACGTTAAATCGGTTTTTCTTCTTGTTTATGTTAGTTTATTTTAATTGTTAATCCGCTTGCACACTAATACATGTACGAAGAAGAGAACCAAAGAGTTGAGTGGGTGATCGGCTATTCACCCCCCTTTAGCAGGTCAAAGATCCCCCAACAAGTGGTATCAGAGCAAAAGTTTGCTCATCTACGGACTAATCGCCAAGAGAGTAAAGGCGCTAGAGAAAGAAGAAGAAGAATATGGAGTCGGAAAGCCCGCTAGGATAGGATATCTGGATCCCACCTCCATACAATCGAAACAATTTCGATTATTGGAGGAAGGGGTTGGAGACTTGGTTCCAAATGGATTGGGACCATTGGACCGCATTGGAGGCTCCGTTTGAAGCTTCGACGGACATAAAGGGAAAATGTTTCTGACCTCGATATTGGACCAAGGAACAAAAGGAGGAAGCAGAGATAGATAAGAAGGTAACGAGAATTATTTTAAATTTATTACCTCCTTATATTGTATCACGTGCAGGTGAATACAAGAATTCTCATAAGTATAGAGTAAGGTGATAGCTCTTCATGAGAATCCTACACAAGGACAAGAAGTAGAGAAGCCCAAGGATAAGGACTCATTGGTTCAGAAGATGGAGAAGGACCAATCGGAAGTTGAATTGAGTTTAACATCCGAAGAGGAGGAGGAAGTG
Source organism: Boesenbergia rotunda (assembly GCA_024364735.1). Taxonomy (NCBI): domain Eukaryota; kingdom Viridiplantae; phylum Streptophyta; class Magnoliopsida; order Zingiberales; family Zingiberaceae; genus Boesenbergia; species Boesenbergia rotunda. The sequence continues at coordinate 136,339 of JAGFNQ010002513.1, forward strand.
GAATCATCCACATCCTCAAGTGATGAAGAAGAAGAGCAATCCAAGGTGGAGGAGATCTTAGAAGCTCAACCCTCAATCTCAACTACCGAAGAGAGTGGAAAATCACACATCAAATGCTTTGAGTGTGGGGAGATGGGACACTACAAGAGTAGGTGTCATTCGCTCAAGAAGGTAAAAGAGGCCAATCTTAAACCCGATAAAGTTCATTTGAAAACTAATGTGGGTTGTAGGGATGGAGCCAAAGATAAGAAGCATATAGTTTGCTTCACGTGTGATGAGCGTGACCACTACCACACAAAATGTCTAAGGAAAGGAGAGCTCAAAAATCTAGGGCATTTGAGAAAATTGGAGAAGAAGAGAAGCTCAAGTTAAGAGCGAGTTTCAAAGGTAAAAGGGAAAGGTAATCCTTAATTTAAAATTTAATTCAATTTTCAATTCATATATGCTTATTAGAAATAATGTAAATTATTTACTAATGTAAAATTTTGGATTTAAGAGTTAACCGTAAGTTCATGTTAGATTTAAATGGAATTGAACTGAGTGTAGATTTTATCTCCTTGAGCACTTGTCCTTGTAGTGCCCCTTTTCATTGCACCCAAAGCATATAATGTGGTCCTTTTTATTTGCTTTGGTGGAGGTAGAGGTGGAGGTGGAGGCTAGGTTGACTTCTTCTTCAACCTCTCTTAATGATGTGGAAGCTTCCTCATGATCTCTCGATGAGGTGGAGGATCTCTCACTCAATTCCTCTATCTCACTTGAAGATGTTGATACTTCTTGGACACTCGAAATTGTTTCTTCGGGCTCTTCCACTAGTTGAGCTTGTGTGGGGATCTTATGAACTTCTTTCAATTTGCTCCACAATTCACATGCATTTTGGTATTTCCCTACATCATTCAAAATTTTGTTAGGTAAAATATTAATCAATATATTGATTACCTTTTCATTGGCCCGAGATTGTTCTTGTTGCTCTTTGTTCCAATATCTAGGACGAAGCTTCTTCCCGTGCTTGTCCTTTGGAACTTCGAATGGCTCTTCTATGGCTATCCTACATGACCAATCCATGCTAAGCCAAGTCTCCATCCTTGCCCACCAATAGTCGAAGTCTTCATGATCGTAGGGCGGCGGGATGTAGATGTCGTCCCCAAATTTGTCTTCCATGTTCTTCTCCTCTAGCGTGTGCTCCCTCGGCGGTTAGTCCGATCAAGAGCGGTCCTTTGCTCTGATACTAATTGATAGATCGTCTAGGCGTGTTAGAGGGGGTGAATAGAGTTTTCCGGTTCGTTCTTCCTCTAGCGTTCTTGCTCCCTCGGTGATTAGTCCGATCAAGAGCGGTCCTTCACTCTGATACCAATTGTAGGATCGATTCCCGTACGCTAGAGAGGGGTGAATAGCGAATCTCGAATCTTTCTTGTACCTGCGTTGTTAGTTGCACAGCGGAAACAATAGTAAAGAAAACAAACAACGCTAACATTCAGAATTTACTTGGTATCCATCCCAGCCGGGTGGCTAATCCAAGAATCCGTCGGTGGATCAATCCCCGGATAACCTCCGGCTAGCTCTCGTCGCTCCTTGTGGGTGGAGAAACCTCACCACAACACCTTGAGAACCTTTGAGCACAAAGACTACTGTTTGACCTTTAACCAAGACCAAACTCGTCAAGAATCTCAGCCACCACGAAGTCCTCTTTAAATAGGACTCGGGCTGAAACGCTCGCTACCAGTCGACTGCCCCCAGGGCAGTCGACTGGTGCCACTGAAATTCGACCGTTGCACCCCAACGTTCGAATTCTCAGCTAACTCACCAGCCACCTATCAGTCGACTGCCCCAAGGGCAGTCGACTGGTCCCAGGCTGAGACCCTTCTGTGAGTTTCATCAGTCGACTGCCCTCAGGCCAGTCGACTGGTCTACTCACCAACCTAAGGTTACCCTTCCTGAGTACATTCCACTCCGCACTCAAACCCTAGGATTTCCCGAGTACAATCACACTGCACTCGTACCCTCACGACTCGACTGACTCCTCCTCCGCAGCCTCGACTATTGCCTTCGCGCCCTCTTCATCTTCGGCTCCTGTCCCTCGGATGCACACAAGCCTCCAGCTTGCCTCCATGCCATCCTTCATGCATACCTCGAAGTCCGTGCCCATTAGCTCATCGTCCCTGCTCTCCAAGGTCCCTCAGGTGCACATAAGCCTCCAGCTTGCCTCCATGCCACCCGTCACCGTACCGAGGCCGTCCAGTCAAGTCCATATGTGTAACTTGTACAACCTGCACACTCAACATACACATATGAGATAACAAGGGTAAACCTAACTTAAACCCTTTATCCAAACATTAAAACACTTGGTCACTCCGGACCACAGATTGACTCAACAGATTTTAGCAAAATGGGAATAGTTGTTTAAAAATGTAGTATTTTAACCTGTTCAACTTATTGTTTTAGCATTTTAAATTCATAAATTTTATTATATGACTTATTCTTTCTTCAAATAAATATTACGAAATAAAATATCACTTAAAATAAAAATGAATCTCATATTTTTGAGCATTTAAAATAATATTTACTATGTCAAATTTGATTATCATATATTACTTCGTCATTAATAATTATAAAATAATCAATCACTATGTATATCAACAAAACTCTATTAGTGGTACTTTTAAGCATAAACAGTTTCCAATTGAATAGACTAATTAAATTGAATGGTTTAATTATTAAAGATTATTAAATTTATGAGCAAAAGATTTCGCATTATATATAGATATAAAGAGTAAAAGAATGAGATTAGGACACCAAATACAAATTGCTTGGTGCTCTTGATCTCTTTTTTCTTAACATGATAAGCTTGTCGTCCATGGATATATCTAGCAAGCTTTTGGTGCCGTGACCTAGCCCTAGAAAGCTTTGTGGTAGAACTCATGGATCCTCTTCCATGACTCCTCCCTCTGCATCTTGAGCTGCATGTAGAAGTTCCCAATGAAAGCTTCTGCTTTAGCAAACAGCTCTTGCTTGCTTATCTCCCCTATCTCCGTCACACCCTTCTCTTCCTCCTGCCGGCTGTTCTCCGGCCCCTCGAAGCCCCCGATGAAGAAGAGGCTCGGCCGCGACGAGCAACGACTCAGAGCTCGAGCTCTCGGCTCAGCCATGGAGGCCTTCTGCGCCACTGGCTTGCTTCCCATATCGTTATTAGTTGCACTCCCAGTACTGACAGCTTCTCTCACCACAGGAGTCGACTTCTTCTCCTCCTGAGGCCTGGCCATGGCCTCTAGGACTCCAGCCTCGGCCCCAAGTACGACGATGAGGATGTTAAGAAGGACGTAAAGGTAAGAGCTCCTCAGCGTAGAGGACACGAAAGGGATGAAGAAGACTAGAACAAGGAGGAACAGTCCTTTAACTACTTGAGACCTAGCCAACCTCTCCATGGCCAGCTGATAATTAATTAATACGTCAACAGTGGTAGTAACATAGAGCACAACCATGGCACAATTTATAGATAGATATATACAACAACTAGATCCAGATAAGATCGATTAATCAATCAGAATTCGAGTACAACAAAGATCATATGGATACATGTTGCAAAGAGGATAAGGTCGGTGAAAATATTCTAAGCCACTTTAAGTGCAACTTTTATATATGTAGTTTTCTTGGACCATGAAAGAAAGATCTTTCTCCCTTCTTCACCTTTATGTTCAATCTGGTTCTTCATGATCGAAGCTACGAGATGGAATAAAGGGAGGCATGAGGCCAGAGATAAAGGAGGAGAGGTCAGCAAGGAGGTGCAGATCAATTCCAAGAAAAGAGAAGCGAGAAAGGAATGACAGTAAAGGGGGAAGGGCATATATAAATATCCCTTTATATCCATGCATCTTCCTTTGGCTGCTAGGGTTTGTGGGACTGCTGATGAATGCAAGAATATCCCATGCATGTCCTCATAAAGCAACTGTTTTTTTGTTCTTCTTCTTTTCTCTTTTTACTTTTTTTTTGTCTTATATATCTCGTTTAATTTGATTTATCAGTATGAGGATCACAAGGAATACTACTGTGCAATCTTTTCCAGGATTCTAGGGATCTTCCTGCTTAATGATCAGTGTGTGTGTGTTTATGTGTCCCAAAGGTTGCACCAACTCAACTGTTAACCATGCAGAATATTCTTCAGTTGGAGAATATATCTCGAAGACACGGTTGAGAATAGCCAATTATTAAGCGTTGAGTGATTCCTTTGGCCATCTACTCATTTGGTCTGTTTCATATATATTTTTCCATTTTCCATTATATAGGATTTTCATATCGGAGAAAAAGATAATAGTATTAGTCCCAAACGGTACAGTGTAGTCAATTCTATAATAAAATAGAGACAAATAAATAGATATATTTTACCCTAACGTAATTATCCTTTATAGGTAGATAACGAATAAAATATTTTATATATGTTGAGAATTGACTCCTAAATTTATTAGGATAAATATCTATATAGATACCACTTCAGTCAATCTGTTGGAACAATGGAACTATACAAGGTTTTCATAGATTTTATAGAGTTACAAACTTTGTGTTGATTCAATGGACCTTTGTATATATCTTATCTATAGAAGGAACCAAAAAAAACCTCAATATTATTGGCCTATTAATATGATTTTCTTTTCAATGATAAAAATAGTTTATTTTCTGTTAGGTTTTAAAATTGGACATTATAAGACAATATTTTTAGGTTTGATAGATAAAGAAAATGAGTAATGATAGGGATAGTGAATTTGGGACAATGAATGACGTGACAATTATTATGTACACGTCCGATCGTCGATTGGACACTACCGGCGGCCTTCGGCCGCCGCCCCGAACCAAACTATACCCTGGGGGGCACGGTGAACCCGTCGGGGATCGCCGTAATTGCGATCTCGCATCATTGACCGTCGATTTCGATAGGTTCACCGTTGCCAGCGATCCTAACGAGTTCACCGTCCTCCGAAGGTATAGTTTGATTCAGGACGATAATCAGAGGCCATCGGTGGTGTTCGATCGGCGATCGAACGCGTACACATTAATTGTACGTCATTCACTGTCCCATTTACTGTCCCAATCATTACTCAGAGAAAATAAAGTTAAACATTTGTGGATAATTTTAATAGTATAAAATAATAAAATCTAAACTTGAATTTTAGCATAAAACATTAAAAGTAAATGTTTTAAGCTTATATTGGTTGGTGTTGGAGAAAAATAGGTCACGTGCACACCTTAGGTTTTAGCAAAGTGAGAATTGGGTGGATAAATATAATCGATTCAACTTATTTTTTAGTTGGTTTAACTTATTATTTCATCACTTTAAAATATAAATTTTATTTTTAGACTTATTACTTTATTGAATAAAAATTATGAAGTAAATTGTCACTTAAAATTAAAAATAAAATTCATTTTTTTTAACCTATAAAATCTAAAAAGATATTTACTATGTTAGTTTTATTACCGAAATTTATTACGATATATTACTTCTTAATTAATAATCGTCGAATTAATTATTGGCGAAGTCGCTATCACCAAAATTCTACTAGGGAATCTTTCTTTTCTTCTTCTTCGCAGCCACTGTTTTCCCCGATTGCGAACTCTTTTTCTCCAAACACTGCGATTGACAAATTTTTTCTTCCTCGACAACTTCTTTTCCTCAATCCTAATAGATTGTGGCAACGCTAGGGTTTTGTTCGTGCTCGACTCAACGGTAAGATCCTATTTCTTCCTCGCAAGCTCCTTTAGTGTTGTATGTTTCCTTCTTATTTATTCCTATTCTTTTGTTGAAGACATAGTGGATTGAAAAATTTTCTCTTTGTACACCTAAGTCAAACGATGTGCTCAAAGGAACTCATCATGTTATTGTAGAAATCGAAAATTTCTAGGACCCAACAAGTCGGACCATTTTCACAAAAATTCTGGGACCAAACAAGGAATGCTGTGGAATCAGTTCAAACCAAAGTGTATTCTTTTTATCAGGAAATTTACCAAGATCAATTGCTGAGAAAGGGAAATTTCATTGTAAAGTTAGTTTGTACTTCTTTATTTGGATTTGGAGCTCCTAAAACATTGGTTATTGGAGTGGTAGCTCTACTGTTGTTTGGAGGTAAGATCCTTCTTTGGACAGTAATTAGTTGAATTAGTTTAGTTGATTATGTTCTTCTGGGTTGTAGATTGAAAATGTGGCAGAAATAGATATGTGCCAAGCTAACCGTTGCTCCTAGACAGTGTTCTTCTCTTTAAGATTTGATATGTCACTACAACTTGTAGGGGTTCCTGTTTGATCCTGTCGACAATGGAGAGGGCTCTCACTCAGATGACTTGGTCAGATAGACGAGTTACAGTGGCACTTAGGTCGGGATCAAAGGTCAGCAGATAGAACAGAGCTGGGTTAGAATCGGACCCAAAATGGGGACACAGGAAGCAGAGGAGGAAGAGGAAATATTTCAGTAGCGGAATCTCCCTTTTGAAGCACCCAAGGAGCCTTATATAGGGGAGGAGGAGGTCCCCTGTCTTGTCGGGGATGTCTTGTCTCATTAAGAATCAATCTTCTGATACGATTTCCTGGCAGCCTTAGTCTCTCCAAAGATTTAATAGGGCCGCCAAAGGGTCTGTCTTATGCACCGGGGGATATAATTATGGCAGGTGTCTTTTCTTCATAATGAGAGGATATGAAAGATCTTAAAAGTCTGATCATAATTAAACTACTGAGACAGTGGGGTCACCTTGGCTTCTCTTACTAGGCGTGGTAACTATGACTCCATACGGATTGACCGACCGACCGGGAGTGGTCACTCGGCGAGGCTCAATCACTCGGCTGTCAATCGGCTCTTGGGTGAGAGAGTGGCCTGAGTGGGTTCAGTCATTCCTGGTACCAGCCAGTCTGACCGGCCAGCCCGGTATGACCGATCGGCCGGTCTGGTATGTCCGACCAGACAGCTGGATATAGATCGTGAGTCATTCAAAGCAGGGGTGAGTGATTTTATTTGGCATGGTGATTGGTTCGTCTGGTCGGGAATGCCCAACCGGGATGGTCTGCCCGGAACTCGCCTACACCTTTTCAAACAGGAGGCGTGTTCTCTATTTGCCCGACTGAAGCCTCTCGATCGGGTTCAGCTGATCGGGCATATTCGACCGGCTATCGCTGACCGAACTAGATCCATGTATCCTCGAGTGCATCCATCAGGCTAGGTGGACCCCTTGTGCGCTCAACCGTCTTTGCCCGACCGGGATTCTTATCGGGTCGGCTTAACTCCCGACCGTATCACAACTCCCAACCGGATCACAAGCCTCCCCTTCAAGTATAGTCGAAGGAGGCAATGAGTCCGACTGACTAGGCTATCCGCCAGGTCGGACCTTCTGATCTTTCTCGATCCTTGAGCCCGTTATGGCCCTCGAATCTCAATCGTTATGGGTCGAATCCTTAGTCACATCAACATTTAACGCCCTTGCCATGCGTCCTGCCTCAACTGGAGCTCCCTGGCAATGAGGCGTCACCTGTCAGACTCGTGCGGCACCAAGGTGATGGTTGTTGGGGCAATCAGTCCTGAGATGATCTGGAGGATCATGATATTTTGATGTATAGGCAATATAGTTAAGTTAGGATTTGTGTTGTTCTCATATGTGTACATGAGTGTGCAGGTGTACAGGTACACGTGGACTTAGTTGATGTCTTCAGGTGAAGGATGACATGGAGGCAAGCTGGAAGTTTGCGTGTGTATCCGAGGGACTGTTGGATAGTAGAGATGATGTGCCGAGAGACGCGGACATCAAAGCGTACGTGAAGGGTGGCATGGAGGCAAGCTGAAAGCTTGCGTGCGCATCAGAGGGACGAGGGTCAAAGATGAAGAGGGCATGGAGGCAACAGTCAAGACTGTTGGTGAAGAGTCAACTGAGTTCTAAAGGTCTGAGTATGAGTGTGTGTACTTAGGGGTTAAGCCGGGAGGGTTTGAGTGCGGAGAGACTTGTACTCGGGAGTAAAACCCTAGGCTTAAGGGTATACCAGTCGACTGGCTCAGGGGCAGTCGACTAGTATTGACTGGAATAGCAGGCAGATTCGAACGTTGTACTGTAACGGTCGAATTTGAATAGGACCAGTCGACTGCCCCATGGGCAGTCGACTGGTAGCGGCTGTTTTCAGAATCGAGTCCTATTTAAAGGGGCTCATTTCCTACTATTGGTTTTTGACGAAACCTGCTTGGATAAAGCCGGTTAGTAGTCTATTGTGTTCACAAAGCGTCCGAGGTGTTGTGGTGAGGTTTCTCCACCCACAAGGAGTGACACGTGATAGCCGGAGGTTATCCGGGGAGTGATCCACCGACGGATTCTTGGATTAGTCACCCGGCCGGGGTGGATACCAAGTAAATCGGGTATTGTTAGCATTGCTATTTCTTATTTGCTTTGCATATTATTGTTTCCACTGCGCTAACAACTCTGTAGAGATCGAAAAGATTGAAAAGTGCTATTCACCCCCCCCCCCCCCCCCCGCCTCTAGCACACCATAAACAATCTTTCAGTTGGTATCAGAGTAAGGACCGCACTTGATCGGACTAACCGCCGAGGGAGCACTCACTAGAGGGAAAAGTGTCATGGAAGACAAGTAGGGTGACGATATAAACTCACCACCACCATACGAGCATGGAGATTTTGCATATTGGAGAAATAGAATAAAGATGTGGCTCGACATGGATTAGGAGTGCATAATGGTAATAGAAGAACCATTTGAGATCCCTAGAGACAAGCACGGAAAGAAGTTCCGCCCTAGATATTGGACAAGTAAAAAACAAGAGCAATCTAGGGCAAACGAAAAGATAATCAATGTTTTAATCAATATGTTGCCTAACCATGTCTTGAGTGATGTAGGAAAATATTCAAATGCATGCGAGTTATGGAATAAATTAGAAGAAGTTCATAAGAACCCCACATCAACTCAAAGAGTGGAAGAGTTTGAGGAAATCAACTCGAGCATCCAAGAAGATGAAAAAGAAAGTGAATTGTCAAGTAAAGAGGAGGAAGTGAGTGGAGAAGCAAGCATTCCATCTGAAGAAGAAGAAATGACAAATTCAAATATTGAGGGGAAGGAGAGACCATCAATCATCCAAGAGCAAGAAAAGATTACCACCTGTGCCAAAGCTAAATCAAAAGATCACATCACATGCTTTGGTTGCAACGAAAAGGGGCACTACAAGGACAAGTGCCCAAAGTGTAAGAAGGAGGTAAAATCTAAATCCATTTCAAGTTCCCTTAAATCTAACGTGGGTTGTAGGATTGAAGGAGCCCAAGAAAAGAAAAAAGAAGATTAGATGTTTCACATGTGGAGAATTGGGGCACTACCACACCAAGTGCCCAAGGAGTAAAGAGTTCAAGAAAATGGAGCATCTAAGAAGATGGGAGAAAGAAGGAAGGAAAAGAAGCACTCATCAAGGGGGAGCCCCAAGGGTAAGGAAGGTAAACTCTAATGTTACTTCTGCTTCAAATTTTTCCATGAATGCTCAAAATGGCTGTTTGAATGGTAGAAATGATAACAATTGTGTGCCATTGCATGTTTTTGGTTTTAAATATCATGATAGGAATAGAAACACTTTTGTGTGCCAAAACACCAAGAATTCTATGGTTCATGATGAATATAGAAAGTCTAGGGCTAAGAACCAAGGAATAAATTCTAAGAGAAGGGGACATATGCTTAGAAAAATAGGAGGATCTAGAGATGATCAAATTAGGTCTAGTGATCCTAAGATTAGGGAGTTAGAAAAGGAAAATCGAATGTTAAAGGCAAAACTTGATAGATTAGAAAGAAACCTTGGTAGAGTAAGTCAAGGGTCCAAGGAATTGAACATGATATCAAAGGACTAAAAGCATAGGAATGGAAGGTCAGGCTTAGGATGTCACTCTAGAAGGGCTAATGGTGATAAAGTATCATACTCAAGGATGCCCTATAACTATGGTAGAGACAAAGTCAATGATGACAAAGAAAATCCATTTGAAAGAAGAGAAAAGAAATTGATCAAGAGAAAGGTCTATAGGGTTAAAAAGGTGGTAGTGGAAAGTCAAGAAGCACCGGTGTGGGCTTGCCCCTGTAGAAGAGTTACCTAGGGAGGTAACTAGGACTAGGAGCTCAAGGGAGAGCCCTAGAAGCCAAAGGGAGCTTCATGGTCAATGGATCTCAGGTGGCTTCCTTCTAGGAGATTGAAGAAGACTGTAGGGTGTGTCAAGACGTTTAAAAGGCTAAAGTTGGTCTTAATCCTAGAAAATTGGCACACTAAAAGGGGGAATTATAGAGAAAAAGGTGAAATTGAGATTTTAATTGAGATAAATTGGTATTAATACCTAAATACCATGTAACTTGATGCCATGAAGTGATTAGGACTGAGTATGGGAAGAAGCATCAAAGTGAGGTCAAAATTAGAACTTTTGGAAAAAGGTTTCATGATACACTTTAGAGAAACTCGAAGTATATATCAATCTTGGGATTTGGGATAGTTTTGAGTGAGATTCTATTTTTCCCAAGTAGAAATAGGATTCACAAATCTTCCCACAAAATTTCAAATTTTTTGGGAATTTATAGAATTAGTTACGCATCTCTGAAGTTCGGGCTGAGAATCTGAAATTCAGAACATCAGACACCAGTTGACTGGCTGGAGGCCAGTTGACTAGCAAACCCCACAGAATGAAATTACATTCTGGACCAGTCGACTGCCTGTAGGGCAGTCGACTGAGAAACCCCACAGAATGTAATTACATTGTATACCAGTCGACTGGCTCAGGGGTAGTCGATTGGTTCGCGGGTCTTATAAAAGGTAAGGGCGCACCGAGAAAGCCGAATCTAGGGTTTTGGCTGCTCATTCCCGGCGATTTTCTCCTCCTCTCGACTCCCTTTGCGACTTGAGCTCCTCTCAAGCCCTAAAATCAGTCCCTAAGGCCTCCTCTAACTCCGATCTACCTCTAGGGTTGGTAGAAAACCCCTCTTCTCAAGTCATTCTCTCAAAACCGAAAACAATGAAAAGATTAGCCAAGAGGTATGATGATTTAAGGTTCATTTCTCCATTTAGACTTTATATTGATACTAATACGATGTTTTGTGTGTTTTCTTTGATATTTTCTCTTTTGGGGGTGTTATCTTGGTATGCATGCATGTGTTTGGTATATTAGAGTGGTGTCTAAGAGGTCTAGGGGTGAGGGTTCATCCCGACCAGGTCCACAAGCTCCAGAGGAGTCAATATTTAGGAGCCTGGAGTGTAAAAAGAGGTTCGAAGAAAATGAGTTTGTTCTATTGCCGTGTCGGTATCTCAACAAGATCTATTTTGAGGAAAAAGCTCCACAAATTATTGAGATGGTGACTCACTTTGGCATAGAACAATTAGTTTACTGCCAACACGACATTAACATTGATCTTTGCAAGGAGTTCTATGCAAATTTAACTTGTGTTGATTCAGATAATAATATTTATGAATCAAGAGTCGCCGGCGTTACCATTCCTTTCACACCCATGATTCTAGCCAGTTTCTTAGAGTGTCGGGCGTTAAACAATGTCAACACCTATTTTCCAAATGTCATTGAGCCTCTTGAGTTTGAAAACATTACCATTGATCAGATTCATCTACACTATTTTAGAAGACATAGACATGAGTCTGAGCGTACCTTTGATACAAAGCCCATGCGTCCATTTAGCCATGTTCTGTATAAGATTGTTGTAGAGTGTATTCTCCCCATTGTCACTAAGGGGAGAGCAATGATTCGACTGCCTCACTTAGTGATGATGTATGCTTTTGAGAGACGGTTGGACATAGATGTGTCACTGCATGTGTTTGCCTCTATTTGTCACTTTTCCCAGAGTATTAATGGGAAAATCTATATGACGTTCTGCCATATGTTGATTGAGTTCTTCCAGCTACGATTTGGTATTCGTGTCACAAATGGTCAAGTTAAGCACCTGTCAAAAGACTACGATCAAATTGGCACACGCCAATTGTCTTTGGCGGGCATTGAAAGTAGACAGGGGGCATTTGTTTGGAGGGAGCATCCGGAGGCCGCCGATGCAGATGAGGAACCCACCGAGCTAGTCACACGAGCATAGTTTACTTAGTTCCAGGCAGATGTTCATGCGCTTCGTGAGGATGTTCACACCATCCAGGGGATGTTCAGAGTCTCCAGCAGGGCCAGACAACTACTCAGAGGGAGGTGTAGGGCCTCACAGAGTTTTGTCAGGGTTTCATGACCAGGCAGGAGAGCATGTATGAGATGATGCAGCGGTGGGATTTAGCATATCAGGGTCCTCCCGCTCCTCCTCCTCCTCCTCCAGACGGTGATGACCACATGTACTTTTGACCGGTGACTGCAGCGTTTAGAGTGACTCCAGCGTTGAGAGTGTTATGTTCTGATGTGTTATTATACCTCTCAAACGCTTTATATTCTAATGGGTGTATTTATGTGTTTGGTTGACTTCTGGCCTGTTGGCCCATGGTACTATTTTGATGGTTATTGACTTATTTTATGACTCCATGTATTATGCACTTTCCTTTTGCTATCATATTACGCTTTGTCTTATTTTGATAATGTGTTGTTTTAAGTCCTAATCTATTACTGAAACGTTTTGGTTCCTTTAGGATCATTACATATAGGAATTCATGATATAATATGAAATTTGCATAGTATTATATTGTCCAATATGATTTGGTTGTAAATCAAATAATGATTTCCTATATCGAATGAATGATCATTTGGACTCACAAGTCAAAGAGGGGGAGTTATTGTCACAATGAGGATATCCATTTGAAAGAAGGGAATTTAGGAATCATTTTGAATGTCAAATGGAGTTGCTAGAGAATGATAAGTATAGTATACCATGATTAGAACCCTAGGATGACACAAGTTTGGTTTTATTTGGGAATTTTTGAGTTTGTACCAAAAGTCAAGCACGGTTGATGTTTTTCATGAACCAAATTTTTCTCGAGTAGGGAATACTTTAACAATCATGCTTGCAAAGTTTCACATTTTTCCAGATTTTCTGAAATTTCTTATTCGTTTCTAAATTGCGGTTGAAATTCTGAAACCTGTCGTATCAGTCGACTGCCTCAGGGGCAGTCGACTGGTAGTGTGGACAGAATGCTTTCTTATGATTTCTGAAAGGTTTTTCAGAAATAGGATTATGTTCTATTAGGCATCAAGGGTTAGATTGCTTGGGACAATTATTTTGATAGTGTCAAAGGGGAAGAACTTGAGTATTAAGTTAGGTTTGGGTTGAAACTTAGCTTAGATTTTGGCTATGTGACTTTAGAGTTAAGTTGGGAAAACTTAACTTGTAAGGATTGAAATTTGGGAGAAAGCATAGGTTAAGGGGGAGGTAGCCCATTGTATGATATGCTTGAATTTCAATTGCTTTTGATATTATGATTGGTATATGTTTACCTAACTTAAGATATTGACACACATCAAAAAGGGAGAGATTGTTGGGGCAATCGACCCTGAGATGATCTGAAGGATCATGATATTTTGATGTATTGGCAATATGGTTAAGTTAGGATTTGTGTTGTTCTCATATGTGTACATGAGTGTGCAGGTGTACAGGTACACGTGGACTTAGTTGATGTCTTCAGGTGAAGGATGACATGGAGGCAAGCTGGAAGTTTGCGTGTGCATCAGAGGGACTGTTGGATAGCAGAGATGATGAGCCGAGAGACGCGGACTTCAAGGCGTACATGAAGGGTGGCATGGAGGCAAGTTGGAAGCTTGCGTGCGCATCCGAGGGACGAGGGCCAAAGATGAAGAGGGCGTGGAGGCAACAGTCAAGACTGCTGGTGAAGAGTCAACTGAGTTGTAAAGGTCTGAGTATGGGTGTGTGTACTCAGGGGTTAAGCCGGGAGAGTTTGAGTGCGGAGAGACTTGTACTCGGGAGTAAAATCCTAGGCTTAAGGGTATACCAGTCGACTGGCTCAGGGGCAGTCGACTGGTATTGACTGGAACAGCTGGCATATTCGAACGTTGTACTGTAACGGTCGAATTTGAATAGGACCAGTCGACTGCCCCATGGGCAGTCGACTGGTAGTGGCTGTTTTCAGAATTGAGTCTTATTTAAAGGGGCTCGTTTCCTAATATTGGTTTTTGACGAAACCTGCTTGGATAAAGCCGGTTAGTAGTCTATTGTGTTCACAAAGCGTCCGAGGTATTGTGGTGAGGTTTCTCCACCCACAAGGAGTGACACGTGATAGCCGGAGGTTATCCGGGGAGTGATCCACCGACGGATTTTTGGATTAGTCACCCGGCCAGGGTGGATACCAAGTAAATCAGGTATTGTTAGCATTGCTATTTCTTATTTGCTTTGCATATTATTGTTTCCACTGCGCTAACAACTCTGTAGAGATCGAAAAGATTGAAAAGTGTTATTCACCCCCCCTCTAGCACACCATAAACGTTCATTCAAGGGTCTCGAAGAATCGATAAGGGCGGGAAACCGACGGTCGGGATCTAATCCCACCTTTTTTACCCAGTGCATCCGACGACTCTTATGAGTTTCACCATAGTATAAATAGGCTGCCTCTGTCATTCTCACCTTCCTCGTTTACCTTTTGTTTTCTTTTCTTCTTCTCTCCGACCTCCGCCGCCTGACCACCGTGAGCCTCGGCGTTTGTTGTTTCAGGCAAGTCGCGACCGTCTTTATTTCTTCACCTCCAGTTGCCAGACCCCTAGGTACTCTTTTTTCTCTCATCCGAGTTCATAGTTACAGTTTCTGACCCCGACCCAATGGCCAAGTCAACCTCTTCGGTCGGTTTGTGGTATACCACCACCATCTCGACCTTGACCTCACCCATTTAGAGACCATCCGGTCGGACTACCAGATCCCGAAAGACCATCACTTATCCCTTCCCAATCACTGCGACCAATCACATCTACCTCTCTTAGGTTATTTTACCATCTTCAAAGATCACTTATTGTCCGGTTTGAGATTCCCCCTTCATCCCTTCATTAAAGAAGTCTGTAGGTATTTTCAAATACGTCTCTCCCAACTGGCCCCGAACTCCGTTCGGATCTTGTGCGGTACCATAGTTGTCTTTTCTACATACTGAATTCCTTTCGACCCAAGGGTCTTCCATTTTTTCTATTACCCCAAAAAGCAAGAGCCGGACAACTTCTTCTATCAGGCCCGAGCCAAATCAACTTTTTTAGATAAAGTCCCCTCTTCTAATAAGGGTTTGGAAGACCCATTTTTTCTTTGTAAATACCATCCCGACCCCGAACTGGCCTACTGTGTGGGTAGAGGACCTACCCACTCAGCCATATATGCCCAAGAGCTATCACTCAAAACCGGGCTTTCAGCTGGCTTTCTCCAAGATCGGGGGGCTTCGCTTCCACGCCGACCGCTTGCTGAGCGAAGTCGTTTTGTACATTTTCTTGCTGAGCCATACCCCTACTTCTCTACCTGGCACCTTCGATAAGTTCTTACTCTTTCTTCGAACCTTTTAGCTTTAACTAAAGCACTCTCTGTGTTGCAGCTGACGCCATGTGGAACGCCATCCTTGCGGACGAGCTCGACCTGGATGAGGCAGAGCTGAACGCCCGAGTGGTGGAGGAGCTGGCGAACCAAGAAGTGCCACCGGTGAATAGTGCTCCAGCCCCGGAGCAATCAGAGGATGCTGGGGGCGACTCGGGAGCAGAGCCACTGGCGAGGGATTCTAAGACAAAGCCGGTAGTGGTAGACTTGGAAGCGGAGGCACCTGTGGTGGAGGCAACGCAGAGCAGCCAGCCTCCGAGAGACTGACAAGAAATCGCCCTTGAGTGACCATCTCCCCGAGTGTGTCTCTAGCTCGGGAGTTGATCGAGGAGGCTCACGATCTGACGGCTCCTCCGCCCGGCTGCCCCCCCCCCTCCATCTGACACAAGAGCCTTGGCCTCCAGCTCAGCTCCATCTCACTCGAGGGCCCTAGCTTCCAGCTCGGTGCCGCCTCGCTCGGGGGCTATGATCGACCCTCCAAGGCCAGACCTCTCAGCTCCCTCTTCCTCAATGCCTCGGTCTCCTCCCTGGCCTCCAATCGACTTACAACTCCCCTCAGCGGTCAACCTGACTCAGGTCATCCAACCTCAGCCGATCAATCTCCACGGTCGGCTGGTCGGGTGCTGGGATCAAGGGGTGCTAACCACCGAGGACCGGAGCCCGCTTAACTTGGCCGACAACTTCCTCATGGACGCAACCCAGGTTAGACCCTCTTCCTTCACTTATTCATTCGCTTTGCTCCTAACACTTGTCCTTGTGCAGTTTTGGGTGACCTGTCGGGCAGTCTCCCAGTCCTTAGTACGCAACACCAGGGAGCGCCAGGCGGTGAAAAAGAGGGTGCAAGAGCTGGAAACACAGCTAAGCCACGTCACCCTCCCCCTGTCAAGGAGGGCATGGTAGTCCTTCGCTCCGAAATTGCCTTTCTGATGGCACAGCTGGAAGAGGCTGACGCTCGGGCAGAGGAAGAGCGTGCCACCCTGGTAGCAGCCTCCCGGGACATTGACCAACTGTAACTCCGCCTGGAGAATGTGGAGGCTCAGAAGAAAATGGCCCTAACTCGACAAGCCCGAGCCCACTCAGATTTGGATAAGAAGACAGCCGAGGCCGAGGCCTTAATGGTACAATTGAAGGAATCGATAACTTCCCACCATTCGACACAGCTGGCCTTAACAAATAAAGAGACAGAGCTGGAGGCTAAGGACGAGGCCTTCAAGGCCTTGGAGGCTCAGCTGGTTGCTCGGGATGCGGAGCTAACCGAACGGGATGCCAAGATCAATCGGCTGAACGACAAACTGGCATCCTACAAGGAGGGAGAGTCGGCTCGGCTGGAAGCACATCGACTTGCATACCTTCAATCAGAGCCTTTCTATCGACCGTTGGCTCGCCGGACGACCAACATGTTTAAGTACAGCATTGAGAGCACTTTGCAGCAGCTGAAGGAGGCCGAGCACATCCCTGAAGATCTGCCTCCCAACACAGTGAAGCCAACTCTGGTGCAGGAACTCGGCCCAGAAGATGCCTTCCCTCCTTTTACTTAAAATGTAATTTACTTTCTTTTCTGACTCGGCCAGTTGGGCCTGTAATCACTCTAATGGCCTCGGGCCTTATCTTAATGTGAAGTTCCTTTTTCAGTTCTCTTGTGTTGATGTATTTTTGCTCTGCTACTCTGTTACTTCTTTATAAGGACTTTAGTGTTACCCTTTTAGTCGGTCCCTAGCTTGCCAACATTCCTTCGGGCTCGGGCTTGCTATAAATGTAACTTATAAGTCAATTTAAGTCTTTTGGACGGTCAGCCCTGAGTGTTGGGTCACTCGGTCAGCTATATCAACTAGCTAACTCTGATATCCAGAGGCCCTCACTCGGCTCGTCCACCAGCAAACCCTCGAGGTCTAGCCCGTCTATGGCTAAGGACTGACGGTCACTACGAATAAAGATCGCTTGTGCCCCCTAGGACACAGGTTCGCTCGGGATCAATCGCCCGGGCTAGCTAAGATCCTCGTTCGGGATCGATCGCTTTCCCCTTTGCTCGGGCTAGCTAAGACTCTTGCTCAATTATATGGCATTCACTAGGCTTGTTCGCAATTCAGTGAGTCGGGTCCCGCTATCTTTTAGTTGCCTTGACTGGGCAGAGAAAGCCATGCCCGACCGGCACCGAGGCAGCGAGTGCGTGGGAGCAAGCCCACTTATAACTCGCCTGAATGAGAGTCTGGGCACCGCTCAGCTTGCCCGACCGAGTGTGGACAGCCACGCCCGACCTCCACCGAGGTCAGTAGGTGCGTGGGAGCAAGCCCACTTATAACTCGCCTGAGCGAGTCTGGATGCTGCTCGGCTTGCCTGACTGAGCATGGATAGCCACGCCCGACCAACACCGAGGTCGGCGGGTGCGTGGGAGCAAGCCCACTTATAACTCACCTGAGCGAGAGTCTGGACACCGCTCAGCTTGCCTGACCGAGCGTGGATAGCCACGCACGACCGGCACCGAGCTCGACAGGTGCATGGGAGCAAGCACACTTATAACTCGCCTGAGCGAGAGTCTGGATGCCGCTCGACTTGCCCGACTGAGCATGGACATCCACGCCCGACAGGCATCGAGGTCGACGGGTGCGTGGGAGCAAGCCCACTTATAACTCGCCTGAGTGAGTCTGGACGCCACTTGGCTTGATCGACCGAGCGTGGACAACCTCGCCCGACGACACTGAGGTCAGCGAGTGCGTGGGAGCAATCCCACTTATAACTCTCCTGAGCGAGAGTCTGGATGCCGCTCGGCTTGCCTGATCTAGCGTGGACAACCACGCCCTACTAGCACTGAGGTCGGCGGGTGCGTGGGAGCAAGCCCACTTATAACTTGCCTGATCGAGTTTGGATGTCGCTTGGCTTGCCCGCCCGAGCGTGGATGGCCACGCCCGACCGACACCGAGGTCGATGGGTGCTTGGGAGCAAGCCCACTTATAACTCGCTTGAGTGAGTCTGGACACCACTCGGCTTGCCCGACCCAGCGTGGACAGCCACGCCCGACCGGCATCGAGGTCGGCGGGTGCGTGGGAGCAAACCCACTTATAACTTGCCTAAGCGAGAGTCTGGACGCTGCTCGGCTTGCCCGACCGAGCGTGGACAGCCATGCCCGACCGGCACCGAGGTCGGCGGATGCGTGGGAGCAAGCCCACTTATAACTTGCCTGAGTGAGAGTTTGGACACCGCTCGGCTTGCCCGACCAAGCGTGGACAACCTGTTGGGTCCGGGTGCATGTTGACATGGATGCGGGTTCGCAAGTTTAAAATTAATTACGTGTAGCGGAAGGTTTAGCATAAATAATTTCTCTAATTATTTAACCACACATCTAAGCATGCAATTTTATCTTGTGTAGACATGATCATATATTTAAAATTTTGCAGAAACATAAACTAATTTACGTATTACCTCGCGTAACTCGAAGGAAGGGACGAGATCCAACCGTAAGCATCCCTTGGAAGCTCTGCCTCTATTCGCATCCACGCCGAGTATCTTCGGGATGACTTCGCAAAGACACGAGTTTCATGTTCTCGAGAACTACTAGATTCTCCGAGATTGTGACAAGAGAAACCAAGAGAGAAGTCGGAAGACTAACCACAAAAGGATGGCCGGCAGGGAAAGGGCAGGGGCGGCCTTCTTGGGGTTGGTTGGCGCACGACAAGAAGGGGAGAAGAGAAGGAGAGACCGAGAGCCCGAAAGCCTATGCCTTGGGTCCTTTATATAGTAGCCTCTCAACCATCAAGCCTCTCAAATATGGAATAACTTATTCCATCTTGCCAAGTTTGATTTTATATCATGGTAAAATCATATTTTAATTCATGATAAAAATCAATCAAGTCTCTTCTCTTCTATGGAATAAATTTCTTATCATGGTAAATCAATCCATGATTGATTTTATAAAATAAACCAATCCATGGTTCATTTTAATTTCCATGAAGAAATAAACCAAACCTTAGTTTATTATAAAACAAACTACACTTGGTTTATTTTATAAATTGATCCAAAAACTTAGTTCTCCCCTTTTGTTGTGGCCGGCCAAGCAAAGAGGATGGAGGCCCTCTTTGGCCAGCCCATCCAAGCCACACCCCAATGAATTAAACTTATTTAATTCATCTATTAAGTCTTCAAAAGACTTAGCCATTTTTCGCTTCCGATGCGTCTCTGAAAAATTCAGATTCGACTTATCGTTTGGCTCAACCAAACCTAATCTCTCTTGATTGGAAAATCTAATTTTCAACTCGTTTTAAACCCCTCGGATTACTTGTAGTGCGTGTGACTAAATAGGCTTTCGATTTATGTTGGCCGTCTATAATTAATCAATCATAGAACGATCATGAGTGACACCTAGTAGTACATCATGATCCCCAATTAATCGAAAGATCAACGGTTGACCTCAGAAACAATTCTGAACCCCTTCAGCAGCTATAATCAATCGTGCCCCATTCCCTTCACTATCTTATACCCACTTGGTTCAGGACATGGTCTATATGTGTCAGTCCCCACTAGGCTGACTACGTCACACCTAGCCCAAGTAACGTTTTCTCGTCCTACGGATTCTAATTACTCTTATGTATTTAAGAGATTCATACTCTGAACATGTCATGCTCTGGCCAGAGGCTTCGAGTAACAATCCGACGATAGGCCTCGGGTATACATCTCCTCGCAAGGAGTGGTGAATCCTTTGTAGGTTGTTCAAACATCTTCGGGCACTTCGGCTTATACCCAATCATCCCGGGTCCACACCTCCTTGGAGATGCTTGCTTAAAATGTCAAAGTATAAGTCTCCATGACTAAGATGACTTGAACACCGCAAGTCAAAGGAACATCGCACTTAAGCTGCAGTAAGAACTTCACTGACATATCTATATGTAGACTACCATATGATGTTTTACAACCAGTCACTCCAATGAACTAGTTCCCTTAACTAACATTCATGTTTATCTCCAAACATCTCAATGTCACCAACCAGTGAGAATCAGCTGATTAGAGAATAACTCATGCTAGTCTCAACAAAATTGATAGTGTCTGTATTTATCAATTCATCGACTAGGGACAATTTCAATACTTCACAATTGCACATGTAGAGATAATCACTAGTTGTGAATTTATCACAAATTCTCTCATATTGTGGATTGTATTGCGGACATTCAGTAAATGAGTTTAAGATCTCAATTAAATACACAAACATGCATACTCAAATAGTGAATATTCATTTATTAAAATAAATGATTACAATCATAAGGCGATTGCCTTAGGACACTTCTCTCATATCACTAACACAACCACGCCCGACCGGTATCGAGGTCAGCGGGTGCGTGAGAGCAAGGTCACTTATAACTCGCTTTAGCAAGAGTCTAGACGTCGAACTGTGGTTGTCTGGATCACTATCATATTTACAACTAATGTTATTACAAGGGTGGCCCGAGTTCTACTCATGATACTATTTTAGATGTACGACACTCTAAGGTCTCCCCAGCCTTTTTCCTTGAGCATCTTGCAGATAGTATGCTCCCAACCCTAGCTTCCCGACCATGAGGAAGGGTCCCCCCCCCATTGGGGCTCCTGCTTACTTACCTCCCCGACTGGTTTGACTCTCTTCTATACACGGTCGCCGACTTGGAAACTCCTGGGTATGACCTTCTAATTGTACCTTCACTACATCCTTTGTCGATAAGCAGTCATTCGGACTGCTGCCTGGTCCCGGATCTCCTCGATCAAATCCAATTCTAGACGCCTCTTCTCTACATTATCTTCTCCATACAGGTGCCTTCGATCAGATTCACACCCTACTTTCATCGGGACTACCGCTTCACTTCCGTACACCAGCTGAAAAGAGGTACAACCTGAGCTTTCTTTGGGGGTGGTTCGTAGAGCCCATAAGACACTAGACAACTCGTCGACCCATGTATTGCCCACATGATCCATCTTGGTCTTGAGGCCCGGTAAGATTTCCCGATTGGCGACCTCTGCTTGACCGTTGCTCTGGGGATACGCCACCGACATAAATGCTTGCTTGATTCCATAGGCTGTGCACCATTCCTAGATCTTCCAGCCTTGGAATTACCGACCGTTCTCTGAAACCAACTTATGAGGTATCCCATACCGGCATAGAATATTCTTCCATAAGAATTTGATGACTGCTTGCTCGGTGATCCGAGCCAGAGCCTCTGCTTCTACCCACTTAGAGAAATAATCCACCGCTACTAGTAGGAATTTCTTCTGAGCGGTTGCGACAGGGAAAGACTCTACTATATCCATGCCCCACTGATCAAAAGGGCACGACACAGTGGACGCCTTCAAAACCTCGACTGACCAATGAGAGATGCTTTGGTGCTTCTAGCAGGAAAGGCAGGAGGTGACCATCTGATCTGCATCCTTTTAAAGTGTTGGCCAGAAGAATTCGGCTAGTAGTACCTTCCGAGCCATTGACCGACCTCACGGATGGCTTCTACAAGATCCCAAATGTATTTCTCTTAGTACATAATCTGCATCCTCTTCTCCTAAGTAGTTGAGTAGCAGCCGAGAGAAGGGTCGCTTGTATAAGGTATCCCCCACCAAGGTGAATCGGGCTGCCCGCTTCTTCAACAAGAGAGCTTGCTCAGGATGAGTCGGGAGAGTCCCCTTCTGCAAATAAGCTATGAGTGGAGTTCTCTGGTCGCCTTCGACTTCCATTTCTGCCTCCCACTCAACCTGAGCAACTAGCATGGTCTAAGGTAAGGGTTGAGTGAAGACCCACGGAGTGATGGCACTGGCTAACTTAGCCAGCTCATCAGCTTTGAGGTTGTCTTCTCAAGGGATCTAGAGTATCTGCACTTCTTGAAATTCAACTTTTAATCGCTCATAGGCATTTACATAGGTTTGCAACCGTTCACTATTTACTTCAAACTGTCCAGCTAGCTGCCGAGTCACCAGTTGGGAATCTGAGTGGAGCATGACCCGAGTAGCCCCCACGTGCTGAGCAGCTTGTAATCCAGCCATGAGGGCTTCATATTCTGCCTCATTATTGGTAGCCCGATACTCCAACCTGTTAGTAGGAGCCCTAGAGACAATTTTGTGATAATTGACTAGGGACATTTTGTATCATATTCTATTATTAATAAAGGCATGTTTGGTTATTATACTTACTTTGTATTCTGTGCCGAATAACTAAGTATAATAATGTCCTTGTATAGTAGGTTCTTATCTACATTATATCGATTGGTTGAATCGATAGTGAGATAATGTAGCAAACACTACACTAAATTATTCCTAGTCAAGCATTAATATTCAGGGACAATATTAATGCATGGAGACTAGCAAGTAGGTCAACTGATGACTTGAGCTCACAAGTCATGGATATGTGATATCAAGTTGACATATGGGTATACATTGGAGAATGTGTACTGAATGACCCGCAATGAGAAAGTTTCATAGATTATCATATGAGTGTCATAAACTTTCTCATGTGACTATTGGTATGAATAGTCCTTAGACTTGAAGTCACTACGGTTCCCTACATAAGGAGTTATGTACTTTGGTATCGTCAAACGTCACCCGTAACAGGGTGGACTATAAAGGCGATCACTGGGTATGTAATAAATTATGCGGAGGGATGTGAGTGATGTAGATGGGATCTATCCCTCCCATATGACGGGAGTGATATCTGTGGGCTCCTTGATCGAGTAGGACTACTAAAACGCATGGTCATACTCAAATGAGTCAATATGAGATATTGAGCTCATTTGTTTGAGTGAGTCTACTCGGGGCTCAAGAAACACAAGATTGATTGAGGGTGACACGGTCTATGCCTCATTGGTCAATCTAGATATCAAGGATAGAAGGACAAGGTCATACATTATCATAGTCATGGAGGTTTAGTCGGATCTTGACTTTTCTTATTACTTGGGTAGCAATGATGCATTACTAGATGTCGCTCATTGCTTATGTGTCTAAAGTGTTAAGGCACATTGCCAACGTTACGAGAACCTATTGGGGCACACACAAAGGACACAATACTTCGGGAAATCTAAGTGGGAGCCCGAGTTGGGAACTTGGGAAGTTCGAGCCCGAGTTGGGAACTCGGAAGTCTGATCGGGAGCCCGAGCTGGGAGCTTGGCCGACTGGGTCGATACTCGGCCGACTGGGTAGGCACTCGGTCGACTGGGTCGACATTCTGCTGACTGGTTCGGCACTCGGCAGACTGGGTCGGAGCTCGGCAAACTGGGTCGGGACCTTGGCACTCGGGAGACTTGGTCGGGAGACCTAGTCGGAAGCCCAAGAGGCCCGGTCGGAAATGCATGTGAAGGAAAGAGAAAATCTCTCTTCATTAGATGAAGAGAAGGTGAAGAGTTACATGAAAAGATGTGCTCTTTATTGGCTTTAATGAAGGGAAGTCAAAGAGGCAAAAGACTCTTCATATTCATGGGATGAATATAAAAGTGGGACTTTGTCATTTTGAATGAGAGGTGTGCTTTTCCTCTTCCCTTCCTCTCTTCTTTCTCTCCTCCCTCTCTTGGCCGAAACCCTATTGTAGGGTTCTTGGTGTTCTGCGAGCTACCTCGAGTTGCTAGCACAACTAAGGTAGTTCTCCCGAAGTTGAGAGATTGTGTCCATGTGGATACAAATAGAGGCACGGACGCTTGAACGTTCAAGAGATTAGGCGCATCTTGGACGAGCGGGATAAGCAAAGGGCACGCTCTAAAGGTATATCTTCTTTAGAAGTAGATATAGATCAACTTTGTACGAGTTTTTCTTTCGCATGGATCGCTCGTGGGTTCTTGTTTCCGCTGTGTTTTATGTTTTAGTGCAGGGAGAACCCAACATAACCGCACGACCAAGTGGAGATGATCTCCCTTTGGAGAAATCAATAGGATCCCAATACCGCTTCTCGACTGAGTGGTCGAGCCGTCTACATAGGCCTTCCATGTTTCTTCTTCTTCCTTAGTGTGAAACTCGCTGAGAAAATCGGCTAACGTCTGAGCCTTAATAGTAGTCCGGGGCAGATATTGGATGTCATACTCGCTTAGCTCCATGGTCCATTTGATCATTCGGTCGGACGCCTCCGGGTTAATTAATACTCTTCTGAGGGTGTTATTGGCTAACACCCAAATGGGATGAGCCAAGAAGTAAGAGCGCAATGCAAAGCAGCCAACACAAGAACATAAGCCGACTTCTCGAGTGTATTGTACCTATACTCGGCTTCTTTCAGCAAATGTCCGAAAAAGTAAATGGGTTGTTGTTCAGCCTCCTTTTGTTTTACAAGCACTGCATTCCTTTGTACTCTATAATAAAGGCGGGTACTTCTCCTTTGTACTCTAGTAGTTCTTTTATCTTAATGCATGACTTGTTATGTCTGAATAGATTTACTTGACTTTATTCCTTATTGTTGTTATTTTATATCGTCTGTTGACACCATTCTTCGTTTGACCTTTGAATTAATTCATGGTTTTATATCTGTACAGCCTCTCATTGATTTTCTATTTTGTAAAGTATCGCTCGTACCTGTGCACTTAGTTGTTCATTAAACACCACTAGGATGGTTGGCATTAGAAACACCCTACCAAGTAGTTTAGTTGCATATTCGTTAGTTTCTGGTTGTTTTATGATTTGTTGCTTTTGTTGTTGCATCATTGTTATTTGGTTGTTCATTGTTATTCAGTTGGTTGTGCTTATTGGTATCATGTACCATACCTACACCGTTGCATACTGACGACTGTTGGGCTTCCGTGTGCTTAAGTCGTCGTCAGTCATTTAGTTGCTTTGCCACACAACCACTTGTTGTGATCGTTGCTAGTGTGGGAGCAACTGTCCTGTTATACCACACTCGACAACTCATGTACAGTGGATGTTGGAGTTGTAGGCAAACAGTTGACACCCTCACCGTTGTTTCCGAGGGATATCAAAGCTGTTGATAGCTCCCCCTATATATCGGGGTTTTGGAGTAATTGGCTTCCCAACATCCTGTCCACTCAACCATACATATCTGTGGTATTCGTTGGAGTGCGTACAGTTGTCACAACCCTACCCACTCGGCCACATAGATGTGATGTGTTGCCGGCTTGACTGGAGATAGGGGTGGCACATGTCATTGCATTATATGCATCTATTGCATTTATACATTTTCTTATGGTTGTTGCATTTTTATGAGCTATGGTTGCTGCATTTGGTTGGCATGCATGTTTGTTTGATACTATGCTATGTCATAGGTATTTTACGTGGTTTTATACATGTTTTGAGTTTCTCAAATTTTCCTAGAGATTGTACACTATTGTATTCTATTATTTCATATACCCTTTGATGTCATGCTATTGTGTATTCATATACTCGCTGAGTCCGCCCGGACTCACCACCCCTGCTTCTTATTTTTGTTTCAGGTAGCAAGTAGTTGCATTACTTGGAGCCAGGAGAGGATCCAGTTGCCAGTCCCACGATGTCGAGTTTGTTCTATATTTGGTTTACTATCGTAGTACTTTGTTTCTGCATTTTCGTTATTTTTTTTGCATTTACTTTATAGATTGGATATGTTTTTTATTGGTCGATATTCTCGTAGTAGATATATGTTTATTTTGGGACTTAGGTTGGGGTTTTTCTTTGTATTCGGACTTTCGCTTAGCTTTATTTCTGCTAAAAGACCATAACGGTTTTCTAGTGTTTACGTTTAGTTTATTTTATCATTTATATTGATATAAACTGCGTGGTTGTGGATTTACTTGCTATTTTGATGCTAGTCGTGTGTGGCTGAGCTATATGTGTGTGGAGATTATATATTATATGTCCCAACATGTCCACCGTACAGGGGAGTTGCTGTCCGATTTTTAAGTAAGCATGTGCCTCTGGGGGTGTGACAAGTTTTTTTGGTATCAGAGCCAAGTTTTGTGATGCTTTGGTGTCTGTGGGTTTACGGAGTTGTATTACGAGGTTAATCTGTATTTTACGGATTTGTTTATATTTTTGCGGAGTCATTGTCTTGGTATGGTTGTGTTTTGGGACTTGGCAGTGACAAGATCTCTCCCAACAACAAGAAGTAAGTTGGTTTTAAATTTGGATAAAATTATATCTAAATAATGCGTTTTGGTGTTGTTAACAGGTATGCCTCATCGTATTGAGTTGTCTCCACCCCGTGCTCGTGGTCGTGGACGATGATCACGGGGGAGGCCTGAGGAGGCCGAGGGAGACACGAGTCAGGAGGTTAAGAGGCCCACTAGAGTTGAGCCGACTGGTCTGGGATCAACTCACTAGGACCCTTTGGGTGAGCTTAGACCTCCACCACTGAGAGTACCTCCTCTTTATCTGACAGTAGTTCCAGTCGTACCATCAGATGCAGGTCCATCAGTACCACTAATGGCAGTTCATGGAGTGCCATCAGTGGTACCCCCTGCCCAAGCGGGTTGACTTCTGGGCAGAGCTCGGATTTCGTTGTTGGCAGCGTTTGTGAAGGGTCGGTTCACACTGTTTCATGGAGAACCAAATCCATATGCTACTTGTGCCTGGTTGGAGACATTGGACGGCACCTTCAGCTATATGACCCTCACAGACATAGAGAAGGTGGAGTTGGCTACATATCACATTCGAGATCAGGCCGTCACTTGGTGGAATATGCAGAAGAATATTATTAGTGGACGGTCAATTTCCTTGGTTTCTCTTCGCGAAGTTTTTGAGGGCAAATATTATCTTGCTGCGTTTCGTACGGCCTGACGATAGGTGTTTCTTGCTCTTCATCAAGGAGATCGCTCAGTTATGGAGTATGGGTGGAATTCAATCGCCTAGCAGAGTTTTGTCCTCAGTTGGTGGCTACAGAGGATGAGCGGACAACATAGTTCACGTTGGGCCTAGCTGGATATATCGAGTTACGTATGTCTGGATGGGCTCCTACTTCTTATCGAGAGGCTTTGGACCGGGCTTTACACATCGAAATGATCCAGCATCAGTTGCATGGTGATAAGAAGAAAGGAAAGTCGACAACTCAGGGTTCAGTAGCGACACAGAAACAGCAGACTATTGGATAGAAGCGCAGTAGCAGGAGTCATACTACGTAGGAGACTTCTGAGCCTCAGTCTCGACCCCAGAAGTCAGGACGATTTTCAGCAAGATCATCGCAGGGTTTTCAACAGACCGGGAGGTCTACTACTGGTGGGGCTCATTGTTTTCAATGTGGATCGAGGGACCACAGTAGACCAGATTGTCCCCTAGAGCATCCCATCTGTTATTATTGTAACCTTCCGGGTCATGAGAGTCGAGGTTGTCCCTTGAAGGCTCAACATAAGTCTACAGCAGTTACTCCCCAGGGAGGTCGATCAGGACAGCAGAGGCCACAGCGAGGTGACCATCAGACTCAGAGGTCATCCCGTCAACAGCAGACAGGACGTCAGCAGGAAGTTCCTCCACCAGTGCAGATTTATTGTATGCCTGAGCATGAGTACCCCTCACCAACGGCGTCTCAGTATTTTGGGACGGGGTCGTACCATCAGCAGCCATACCCAGCATACCAGCCTGCAGTATATCTGCATCAATAGTCGGCTGGAGCTTCGGGTTATCAATCTCAGCAGTCGGTTGGGCCTTCTGGATATCAGCCCCAGCAGACTGCCGGACCTTCATCTTCTCAATCTTTTCAGGTTTTAGCATTGCCACCTCCAACTTTTGGGTTAGATCATGTTTATGCAGTCACTAGAGAGGAGGCACAGCGGGTCGATGGATCGGTCTTTCGTGGTATGATTTCAGTTTATGCATTTCCTGCTGAATTTCTTGTTGATACTGGTAGTTCTAGTTCTTTTATATCACGGTTGTTTATGGGAAAGATTAGTAGGTTGCCTACCCTAAGATCACAGCGTTTGTCAATATCTCTGCCATCTGATGAGGTATTGGACATCACGCAAGAAGTCAAGGCGTGTCTATTGAATTTCGGCAATTATATTCTCACTATGGATCTGTCAGTTCTCGAGATGGTAGAGTTTGACATTATTCTGGGCATGGACTCGTTGGCGGCTTATCATGCCATGGTTGATTACCAAGCAAGGGTGGTCACGTTTCGGCCTCTGAACCAACCCTCGTGAGAATTCATTTGCACCAGAGATGACGGAATTTCTATTATTTTTGCACTTCGGGCCCAGAAGCATATGTCGCACGGATGTCAGGGATTTCTTTTGTCATGGATCAGCACTGATGACAGTAGTATCCCTGAGCTCTCGGATGTTCCAGTAGTCTGAGAATTTCTGGACGTTTTTCCAGAGGAGCTTCCTGGTTTGCCTCCCAAAAGGCAAGTCGAGTTCATGATTGAGTTGATTCCGGGGACTGCACCGACATCAAAGGCTCCGTATCGTATGACACCTAAGGAGTTGGACGAGCTAAAGGTCTAACTTCAAGAGTTGCTTGACAGAGGATTCATCCGTCCTAGCATATCTCCATGGGGTTCACCAGTTATGTTCGTAAAGAAGAAGGATGGTTCTATGAGGTTATGCAACTCATAGAACCATAGAACCCATTCTGTTCGTCGTCCTAGCGTATACCTCATAGAACCATCCTTCTTCTTTACGAACAGAGCTGGCGAACCCCATAGAGATACACTAGGACGGATGAATCCTCTTTCAAGCAACTCTTGAAGTTGGACATTTAGCTCGTCCAACTCCTTAGGCGCCATATGATACGAAGTCTTTGATGCCGGCGCAGTCCCCGGAATCAATTCAATCATGAACTCGACTTGCCTTCTGGGAGGTAAAGTAGGAGGCTCCTTTGGGAAAACGTTTGGAAATTCTCGGACTACTGGAGCATCCGAGAGCTGAGGGTTACTGCTGTCATCAATGCTGATCAATGAAAAATAAATCCCTGGCATCCATGCGACATAAGCTTCTGGGCATGAAGTGCAGAGATAATAGAAATCCCGTCATCTCTAGTGCCAATGAATTCCCACGAGGGTTGGTTCGGATGCCGAAACGAGACCACCCTCGCTTGGCAATCAACCATGGCATGATAAGCCGCCAACGAGTCCATGCCCAGAATAATGTCAAACTCTACCATCTCGAGAATTGACAGATCCACAGTGACAGTATAATTGCCAAAATTCAATGGACACGCCTTGACTTCCTGTGTGATATCCAATACCTCACCGGATGGCAAAGACATTGACAAACGCTGTGATCTTAGGGTAGATAACCTACTAATCTTTCCCATAAAGAACCGTGATATAAAAGACTAGAACTACCAGTATGAACAAGCAATTCAGTAGGAAATGCATAAACTGAAATCAAACCATGAAAGACCGATTCATCGACCCGCTGTGCCTCCTCTCTGGTGACTGCATAAACTTGACCTAACTCAGGAGCTGGAGATGGCAATGCTAAAACATGCTGAGGCTGAGAAGATGAAGGTCCGACAATCTGCTGAGGTTGATATCTAGAAGGCCCAACCGACTGCTAAGACTGATAACCCGAAGCTCCAGCCGATTGTTGATGCTGATATACTGTAGGCTGGTATGCTGGGTATGGCTGCTGATGGTACGACCCCGTCCCAGAATACTGAGATGCCACTGGTGAGGAGTACTCATGCCCAGGCATACAATAAATCTGCACTGGTGGAGGAACTGCCTGCTAACGTCCTGTCTGCTGCTGACAGGATGACGTCTAAGTTTGATGGCCGCCTCGTTGTGGCCTCTGCTATCCTGATCGACCTCCTTGGGGAGTAACTGCTGTAGACTTATGTTGAGACTTCAACGGACAACCTCGGCTCTCATGACTCGGAAGCTTACAATAATAACAAATGGGATGCTCTAGGGGGCAATTTGGTCTGTTGTGGTCCCTAGATCCACACTGAAAACAATGATCCCCACCAGTAGTAGACCTCCGGGTCTGCTGAAAACCCTGCGACGATATTGCTGAAAACCGTCCTGACTTCTGCGGTTGAGATTGAGGCTCAGAAATCTCCTGCGTACTCTGACTCCTGCTACTGCGCTTCTGTCCAACAGTCTGCTATTTCTGTGTCACTGTTGAACCCTGAGTTGTCTGCATTCCTTTCTTCTTATCACTATGCAACTGATGTTAGATCATCTCGATGTGTAAAGCACGGTTCAAAGCCTCTCGATAAGAACTAGGAGCCCTTCCAGACATACGTAACTGGATATATCTAGCTAGGCCCAATGTGAACTATGTCGTCTGCTCATCCTCTGTAGCCACCAACTGAGGACAAAACTCCGCTAGGCGATTGAATTCCACCTCATACTCCATAACTAAACAATCTCCCTGATGAAGAGCAAGAAACTCCTGCTGTCGGGTTGTACGAAACACGACAGGATAATATTTGTCCTCAAAAGCTTCGCGAAAAGAAACCCAAGAAATTGGTCGTCCACCAATAATATTCTTCTGCATATTCCACCAAGTGACGACCTGATCTCGAAGGTGATATGTAGTCAACTCCACCTTCTCTATGTCTGTGAGGGTCATATAGCTGAAGGTACCCTCCAATGTCTCCAACCAGGCACGAGCAGCATACGGATCTGGTTCTCCATGGAACAGTGTGAACCGACCCTTCACAGACGCTGTCAACAACGGAATCTGAGCTTTGTCCAGAAGCCAACCCGCTTGGGAAGGGGTACCACTGATGGCACTCCATGAACTGCCATTGGTGGTACTGATGGACCTGCCTCTGATGGTACGACTGGAACTGCTATCAGATAAGGAGGAGGTACTCTCAGTGGTGGAGGTCTCAACACACCCAAAGGGTCCTGGTGAGCTGATCCCCGACCAGTTAGCTCCACTCTGGTGGGTCTCTCAACCTCCTGACTCGTATCTCCCTCAGCCTCCTTAGGCCTCCCCCGTGATCGTCGTCCACGAGCACGAGCACGGGGTGGAGACAACTCAATACGATGAGACATACCTATTAACAACACCAAAACGCATTTTTTAGATATAATTTTATCCAAATTTAAAACCAACTTACTTCTTGTTGCCGAGAGAGATCTTGTCGCTGCTAAGTCCCAAAATACAACCATACTAAGACAACGACTTTGTAAAAATATAAACAAATCCGTAAAATACAAATTAACCTCGTAAAGCAACTCCGTAAACCCACAGACACCAAAACATCGCAAAACTTGGCTCTAATACCAAAAAAATTGTCATGCCCCCAGAGGCACATGCTTACTCGAAAATTGAGCAGCATCTCCCCAGTACGGCGAAGAAGTTGGGACATATAATACATAATCTCCACACACATATAGCTCACCCACACATGACTGACATAAAAATAGCAAGTAAATCCACAACCACGCAGTTTATATCAATATAAATGATAAAAGTAAACTAAACTTAAACACTAGAAAACTGTTATTGTCTTTTAGCAGAAATAAAGCTAAGAGAAAGTTCGAATGCAAAGAAAAACTCCAACCTAAGTCCCAAAATAAACATATATCTACTACGAGAATATCGGACCAATAAAAAAACATATCCAATCTATAAAGTAAATGTGAAAAAATAACGAAAATGCAGAAACAAAGTACTGCGATAGAAAACCAAATATGGAACAAACTCGACACCGTGGGACTGACAACTGGATCCTCTCCTTGCTCCAAGTAATGCAACTATCTGCTACCTGAAACAAAATAAGACGCAGGGGTGGTGAGTCCGGGCGGACTCAGCGGGTATATGAATAGACAATAGCATGACATCAAAGGGCTTATGAAACAATAGAATACAATAGTGTACAATCTCTAGGAAAATAGAGAAACTCAAAAGACGGTTAAAACCACGTAAAATACCTACGACATAGCATAGTATCAAACAAACATGCATGTCAACCAAATGCAGCAACCATAGCTTATAAAAATACAACAACCACAAGAAAATGCATATGATTCAATGACATGTGTCACCCTTGATGCCAGTCAAGCCGCCAACACATCACATATGTGTGGCCGAGTGGGTAGGGCTATGACAATTGTACGCACTCCAACGAATACCACAGATATATGTGGTTGAGTGGACAGGATGTTGGGGAGCCAACTACTCCAAAACCCCGATATATAGGTTGAGCTATCAACAGCTCTGATATCCCTCGGAAATAATGGCGAGGGTGTCAACTGTTTACCTACAACTTCAACATCCACTGTACATGAGTGGTTGAATGTGACATAACACGACGGTTGGTCCCACTCTAGCAACTACCACAATAAGTGGTTGAGTGACAAAGCAACTAAATGACTGACGACGGCTTAAGCACACAGAAGCCCAACAGTCGTCAATATGCAACAGTGCAGGTATGATGCATGATACCAATAAGCACAACTAACCGAATAACAATGAACAACCAAATAACAATGATGCAACAACAAAAGCAACAAACCATAAACCAACTAGAAACCAATGAATATGCAACTAAACTACTAGGTAGGGAGTTTCTAATGCCAACCATCCTAGTGGTGTTTAATGAACAACTAAGTACACAGGTACGAGCGGGACTTTACAGAAAAGAAAACCAACAAGAGACTGTACGGATATAAAATCATGAATTAATTCAAAGGTCAAATGAAGAAAGGTGTCAACAGGCGATATAAAATAACAACAACAAGGAATAAGGTCAAGCAGACCTATTAGAATAACAAGTCATGCATTAAGATAAAAGAACTACTAGAGTAAAAGGAGAAGTACCCGCCTTTATTATAGAACGTATCCAAGTAAATCTCACGTCCAAGAGCTCGTATCAATCAGGGTCCTGTATCAAGGACATAGTTTAGCTATTTTTACAATTATCAAGTAGCCAAATTAAATTCTAAACTAAATTAGGAAAATTCTCAATTATGATTATCATTTAATTAATCCAAATTGAATGATTAATCCCTAGTCAACCGAATCGTCGTGATTAGGCTTATCACCAGTTTAGCCTAAGTTCAACCCAAAAGGTCACCTTGAGTAAAAACCAAATCCATGTAGTACACGACAAGAACTCAAAACCCAAAATAACACTTCAAACTACAAGGTCATAACCCAAGGTTGACCCACTCTTCCCTACCGAAACCCAACACATAATACATCAGAGCCCACGACAACACTCATAGAGCAAACTAACATAAAACAAACACATAATACATCTCTCTACCAAACATAATCAAACCATGGTCGACCAGCACACAAGTTCATCCACTAATCTGAATCAATTCACAACCAAGACACACATCTGAGTGGTTTGATAAATTGCAACCTAGGCTTCCTCAGCAGAAAAGAAAATGAACAAAAACATCATATTCCCAAACCTTAAACCAAAACCTAAAACAAGTATATACTACCTTGGCCTCCAAGATTTAACTCGCAAATACTGTCTGAATTGAAACTCTCGGCAGGAACAATGTCACTGCTTGTTCAGAAAACCAACCAATAGAGCAATCCCAATATTTATTCTAGTAATTAATTGAAATCTACAATCCAAAATCAGAAACGATTCTTACCCGATTTCGGTTGGAGAAAAACCAAGAACAGAAACAAAACAAGGTGGTGCTTCCTCGACTCACGGCAGCGCCGTTGGCTAGGGTCTCCCTGTTCGTGCGCACCGAAGAAGACGGAAGAAGAAGAAGAACAGGGAGGAGAAGAAGGATGTCGGTGACAGGGAACTACTCGGCTTCGAGCAGAGGGAGTCGGCGCATGCGGGCGTCGGGGAGAAAACGAAAAGGAAACTGATTTCGGGAGGAAAATCTAGGGGTTTTTAAATATTTTTGACTTTTTACAAAAAGGTTCTCCAAGTTTGGATTATTCCAACTAGGCCCTTAATTTTCAAAATTTATCTTTTAAACCCTTAAATTTCGATATTTAACAGTCAACTGCTTACCTACAACTCCAACATCCATTACCCAAGAGTGATTGAGTGTGGCACAACAGGACGGCTGCTCATACTCTAGCAACTATCACTATCCATGAGTGGTTGAGCGGGCAGAAAAATTAAATTATTGACGATGGGCTTAACCATAAAGAAGTCGATGTTTGCCAACATGCAACTATGCAGATTGGTGGATGATACTAATATATATAATCAATTAGGTCACAACTATGCAACAGTACAATAAATAAATACCAGAATCACTAAACATGCAACTAATCTACAAGGTAAAGTATATCTAATGTCAACTAAACCCTAGTTATATTTAATGATTATTCCTAAGTACTCGCATACAAGTGGTATTTTACAGATCAAGAAATCAACAGTAAGACTATATGAGCATAACTTTGATTAGCTCAAAGATCAAGCAAAGAAAGAATCAACGGATCATATCAAAGACAAGGACAAGTTAATACAGTCCTATTCGGAAACAAAACAAGACATGCATTTAAGTTCAATAAACTACAGGATAAAAAGGAGAAGTACCCGCCTTAAATATAGAACATATCCAAGTAAACCTCACATCCAGGTGCTCGTATCAAATCAGAGTTTTGTACCAAGAACATAGTTTATCTATTTATAAAATTAATTAAAATAGCTAAATTAACTACTAACCATAAAAAAAGTAACTCCAATTATCACCTTCATTAAATTAATTCTAAAATAAATGCTAATTTCAACTTACTCCGGGTTACCAAGGTTAGGTTTAATTTAGGTTTAGCCTACGTCCAAACCCAAGATCCAACTCACCATTACTAATCCAAAAGACTAGTTTGTTCACTCCCTCAATCAACTCTAACAATTTCATACACAAGACCAACATGACCCAAAAGATCAACTAGGCAACCATAGTGTTCCATCTTTGGCTCAATACCATATTCTTCTACCATTAACTTATTAAAACCTTTCTTGACAGCTCTAAGCACCCACATTTTGCATACATGCGGCCAAAGCAGTGCATTTAAATTGCCAATCCTTCTGCTTCATCTTATTCCAATTAAATGCATGGCATAAAGGAACTTACCAATCTGCCACCGTCCCAGTTGTGTGGTTGCCGAGAGAATTGTTACCCAAAATGGCCTCATTCACCTTCAACCCTTTTCCATAAGCAACTACAGGAAACCTAATGGAAGAACTCGCTTACCTACACCGGTGCGAGCAACAGGGAAGGCGATCTGCGAGTAGAGAGAAAGAGTTGTCGCTGGCGTTGTGGGCAGACTCGGCGTTGGCTCAGTCGCGTGGAGAAGGGAGTCATGAGAGGAAAAGATTGCGAGATGGGGAGGGGTCACGGCGTCGGCGTCGGCGTCGGTGTTGGCTTGCGAAGAGGGCTTGTGGCGGTTCCTTCGTGTGCAACAAAGAGGCAGAACAGGTTGGCGTCGGGTAATGAGAAGAAGAAGAAGAAGAGGAGGAAAAGAAGGGTGCGGCGGTTTGCGACGTCGAGGAGGAGGGGAGCATACGATGAGGGAAGGGAAAGAAAGGTTTTTATAAATTATAATCAACTTTGCAAAAAGTCCCTCCTAGTTTAGCTAATTCTAGCAAAACCCTTAAGTTTCGTTTTAATCACCTTAGTCCTCCAAATCTTTTAGTATTTAACAATTTTAACTTTCGTTTTTGTTTTTACTTTAATATCTTCAAATTTTGATCAATTCCAAATTATATATATATTGACTTATTTATTTGGGGATTTTGCTATAATGAAATGGATAAATCCAGATACACTTAGATAGAAGGTCCAAACAATACGAGGGTGTGGAATAATTTATTAGAGGTTATTTATGGAATTTCAATATGAATCCCAATTTAATTCATTGTTCTTGTTGCAAATATAATAATTTTAAAAAAGGATGATTAAGTTTATTTTAGAGTATTTTTTATTTCCATGATTTTAATCAAAGTTATGTGAATTGGATTTAGCATGGTGAGTGTGTTGAAAATGATAGAGTAAAATGGAATACCAACCAGGAGCCAATTAAGAATTATTATGATAACTTTGGAATCGCTAATATGTGTAAGGCAACATATGATAATTATACTAAAAATCGAGTGTTTATAAAATGTTTGGAAGAACAAAGAAGCCGTTGTAACGGAATGTAGTGCCTTTTGGAAGGGACTTGTAGGGATCTTATATGAAAAATAATCAAAATTATACAGCCAAAAAATCAATCCCTTCTGTAGATCCATGCAAAAGTAAACATACATCGCTTGATAGAGTGATTACCTTTGTTGTGTGTAGGGATGGAAATAGGTCAGGCAGCCTATCAGGGGCCTGTGGCCTAGCCTGTGTTTAGCTTGGGCTGACCTGACCTTTTTAGAAATAGGAAAATATTCAGACCTGTTTCAAAGCCTATTTTTCTTATTAGGTCAGGCCCAGACTCAATATAAAGACTACCAAGCCTGACAGGTTGGCCTGAGCCTGTTAAGATTAGATATATATGTATATATTTGTAGGTCTGGCCTATTTGAGGCATGTATGATACAAGGCCTGTTTTGAGGCATATATGATGCAAGGTAGGTTGGTTTTCGGCCTTTTTAATGCATTGACATGTATAAAGTATTTTAATTTACAGGCTTTATAAACAGGTCATAGGCTAGGCCAGACTATTAAATAGGCTAGGCCAGACTATTAAATAGGCTAGTCCAGGCTATTAATCAGGCTAGGTTAAGCCATGAACAAAGCCTATAACAAGCCACAGGCTAGGCTCAGGCTATTTTGTTACTATATAGGCCTGACCTGTTAAGGCAAAAGTCTGGCATATTTCCATCCCTAGTTGTGTGCATGTTACAATCACGACAACAACTTTGGATTGACAGATTTTAGCACGATCAAAATGGTTGCGCCTCCACCAGTATCCACACGAACATGTTCACGTCTGTCGCACAAACTAAGATTTGGAGAAGAACTACCTTCATAGTGCTAGCCACTAGGATGGTCCGGCCAAAAGCAAGCCAAGGAGCAAGCAAGGGATTTCAACCAAAGAGAGGAAGAAGAGGAAGAAAAATATCAACTCTAGAATCATTCATTTAGATAAAGAATAAGAGGTTTTTGTATTCATCCATTGAATACTAAAAGTCATTGTATCTTGGTCTTCCCTTTCCATTAATACTCCATTAACCACATTCATTTCAAAAATGAATAAGGGATCTTTTGATATTCATCCATCAAAAGTCTGTGTCTTTTGGTCTTCTTTTGTTAATAATGCTTCATTAACCACTTTTAATGAACATTAACCCTTTTTAAGTGATTGAGTCTAATCCAATGAGTATAATTCTGATTAAACTCAATCTCTTAGTCTAAAGGTTGGATTCATTTGAGTCTAACTCCAGTAATCCAATTTCGGATTAGAATTCACCCTATAATCTCAAGGTTTATCACATTTTAGTCAAACTGAAATAACTATATCTCCTAAATAGCATGTTCTTTGTGTGTGACCTAATAGTCTTTCGTAACGTTGGCAATATATTCAAAATCATTTTAGAAACATAAACAATGAGTGACATCTAGCAATACACAATTGCTACCTAAATGATGAGAATGTCGAGATCCGACCTAACCTTTCTGTGTCTATTATCTCGTATAACCAAGTCCTTCAATCCTCTATATCTAAATTGATCAATGAGGCATAGATTGTGTCATCATCTTATCAATCTTTATTTTTATTGATCTTAAAGTAAACTCACTCAACCAAATGAACTCAATATCTCATATTGACTCGAGCATCATGCATTTTAGTAGTCCTACTTGATCAAGAGACCCACAGATATCACTTTCGTCATATGAAAGGGATAGATCCCATTTACATCCCTCACATCGTTCCACATAATTTATTGCATACCTAGTGATCGACTTTATAATCCACTTTATCATAGGTGACGTTTGCAGATACTAAAGTATACAACTTCTTATATAGGGAATCATAGTGACTTTAGGTCTAAGGACTAGTTTGTGATTTAGCTACAAAATTTATTTTCGTTGCAAAATTTACAATGAATACGTAATTCATCGCTAAATTAGGGATGAAAATTATTTTTGTCGCAAATCCTCATTACTCAATTTTGCAACAAATTTTATTTTTGTCTCAAAATTGCAACTAATTTTGCGACGAAAATTAAATTTGTCACAAATTGTTGCGACAAATTCATTTTTTTGTCACAAAATTTTGTGACGCCTATTTAGAGACAAATTTTTGTTTTTAAATTCATCATAAATTTTGTCGCAAAATCCAACTTTTTTGTAGTGTATTCATACCAATAGTGAGAAAGTTTATGACACTCATATAATGATCAATGAAACTTTCTCATGGCGGGTCAATTCAATACATATTATTATTGGGATCAGTTGGCCTGCAAGAGGAGGGGAAGTGAATTACCTTGCAAGAATTAACTAATCTTTTGCTTTCATTAAGCAAAGATAGAGTTAGTTATAACAAAATAAATCAATAACATAAGCAGTTAACTAAACAAAAGAAAAAGACAAAGAATATATTTAGTTTGCAACTTGAGTGGTTGCTAATCCAAGATAAATTAATAGCTCAACTCCAGAATAACGCCTTGTGGGTGGAGAAACCTCTTAAATACTTGCAAACTCAGAGAAAACTAAAGAAAGCTAACGGGAGAATGATTACTGTTCAAATTAATTAAAACTCTAAGTTCTGGGGCCTATTTATAACCCCAAAAAAATCATATCGAAATGCTAATGTGACACTTCTTGGGCGCTCGAGTACAAACAGCACCTGATACTGGGTCAGTGCTTATTCACGTTGCAACGACCACAGAATGGCTAGTTGTTGATAACATTTTGACTCGAGTGCCTGAGTCAATAAGGGCGCTCGTGTATGCAGGCTCCCGAGTTGACTCGGGCGCCTATATCCCCGGATGCCTAAGTTGACTCGGGCGACTAAGTTGGGCTAGGTCTGGTCAACCTTTGGTTGATTAGTCTTCTCGCGCTTCTGGATGATATCTGGCCATCCAGAGTTGGGCTCACCCGAGCCCGTCTCTAGCCTTCTCCGCGAACAGACTTCCGTCCTGGCTTCTTATCTCTCGAACATCGTGTGTGTCTTTCTCGCTCCACTAGTGTACTCTTCTATAAACTTCACGTCCCTCGGATGCACCGAGCCCGTTGGCTCCCTTCCTGTCCCAACCTTCTCATCTGCTACGTCTTCCGCTAGATATCCTGTGATCCTAAGCTCCTACACACTTAGACACAGAGATTAAAAATCTGAGTGGTTGCTAATCCAAGACAAATTAATAGCTCAACTCTAGAATAACTCCTTGTGGGCAGAGAAGCCTCTTACATACTTGCGACTCAAATAAAACTAAAGAATGCTAATAGAAGAATGGTTACTGCTCAAATTAATTAAAACTCGAGTTCAAGGGCCTATTTATAGCCCTTGGAAAATGTTATTGAAATGCTGACGTGCTACTTCTCGGGTGCCCGAGTGCAAATGGGCACTTGATACTGGGTCAGTGATTATCCACATCGCAATGGTCGTAGAACGGCTAGTTGTTGATAACATTTTGATTCCGACGCTTGAGTCAATATGGGTGCCCATGTATAAGGACGTCCGAGACTAGGGCGCCTATATCCCCGGGCACCAGAGTTGACTTGGGCGCCTAAGTTGGGCTAGGTCTGGTCAACCTTTGGTTGACTAATCTTCTATGTTGATGCAATCTATGGTCCATGGGACCAAGTGTTTTAATGTTTGGGTAAAGGTTTAAGTTAGGTTCACCCTTGTATTTGATATGTGTATTGTAGTGTGCAGGTTTGCGGATACACATAGACTTAGCTTGACAGCTTCGGGTTCGGTGAAGGATGGAGAGGCATCTGAGGGACCGAGGACAAGGCAGGAATGATAAACCGAGGGAAGTATACTTCGAGGCATACGCGAAGGATGATATATGGAGACAAGCCGCGAGCTTGTATTCATCCGAGGGATGAGAGCCAAAGTGAAAAGGCTTGAATGCAAGAGTCAAAGCTGAAAACGAAGAGTCAAGTGAGTCATGAGTCTGAGTGCGAGTGAACTGTACTTGGGGAGGTAAATCCTAGGTTTAGGATTTGGTCAATCGACTAGTATGGGATTAATCTACTGATAGAGGTCATAGAAAGATCAGTCGACTGATCTTTTATGCAGTCGACTGGTAGAGGCTGAGAATTCGAATGTTGGGTTGTAACGTTCAGATTCGACTGGATCAGTCGACTGTTGTTGGAACCAGTCGACTGGTAATAGCTAGTTCAACCATGAGCTCTATTTAAGGGAGCTTGGTTTGGCTGGTTAGAGTTGACGAAATTGATCTTGGTTAAAGGCCAATTGGTAGTCTTTGTGCTCAGAGGTCTTGTGCGAGTTTATGGTGAGATTTTCCACCCACAAGGAGCTACGCGAGCATAGCCGGAGATTTTTCGGGGAGTCATCCGCCGAAGGATCAGGATCGTCCACCTTACGGATAGCCGTGGAGTAGGAGCTTTATCTCTGAACCACGTAAATCGGTGTGTCCTCTTCTAATTAGTTTTAGTTTAATAGTTATTCCACTTGCACACTAACTTGTAGGAAGATAACCACAAATTGAATGGGTGATCGGCTATTCACCCCTCTAGCCAGGCCATCAATCCCCAACAAGTGGTATCAGAGCGAAGGTTTGCTCTTGTTGG
This sequence comes from Boesenbergia rotunda, assembly GCA_024364735.1. Classification (NCBI taxonomy): domain Eukaryota; kingdom Viridiplantae; phylum Streptophyta; class Magnoliopsida; order Zingiberales; family Zingiberaceae; genus Boesenbergia; species Boesenbergia rotunda. The sequence goes on from JAGFNQ010002513.1 coordinate 177,303, forward strand.
ACTAACCGCTAAAGGAGCAAAGTGCTAGAGGAAAATGGAGCTTGGAGAATGATTGGGGGACGACATCACCATTCCACCTCCATATGATCACGAAAGTTTTGACTATTAGAGGTTACGGGTGAAGAAATGGTTTGACATAGATTGGGATATGACGATCACACTCGAAGAACCATTCAATGCCCCAACAGACAAACATGGGAAGAAGCTCCATCCAAGATATTGGACCAAGGAGCAACAATCACAATTAAAGATAAATAATAAGGTAATATTGTGGGATCGAGAGAAATGATAAAGGGGGGGTGAATATCGTAAATCGTTTTCGGATTAAAATTAAGAGTATACGCAGCGGAAAATTAAATCACAACACAAAGACACAATCAGTTTTACTTGGTTCGGAGTCGCGGTCGGCTCCTACTCCAAGGCCCACGGTCGTTGATCGTTTACTGCGGGCAATTCTATATGTGCGCAAAACCAGTTTACAAAATGTATTACAAGAAATGGTACAGTAAACTTAAAGTAGCTCTTCGTTACCGACATCCGGTGTAGATTATATTTTCGGAGTAGAGGGACGTCATCGGCGCTTGTATCTCAAGTCGAGAGGTTTTCGGAGCAAAGCGCGGGAGCAGAAGAGCATGAATGCGTTGGAAGAATTGATGTTGGAAGCCTTGGGGTCGAGGGCCTATTTATAGCCCCTGGGGCGCCCGAACGTTGGGGGCGCCCCCCCCAAGTGTCAGCTGATCCGAGTTGCACTCGGTCAGCTCTGATCCCTTCAAACTCGGGATCAGATCTTGACTGGGGCGCCCGGGACGCTGGGAGCACCCGGGTTGACCGGGTCAGGCCCTTATCCTGTTAGCTTCTCGCTGGCTTGCTTCCTTAGCTTGATATGGGGGCGCCCGGGACGCTGGGGGCACCCGGGAGAATGGGGGCGCCCGGGAGCACGGGAGCGCCCCGCCCATAAGCTATCGAAGCATTCCTCTTGCTTCATCTGTTTTGTGTTCACCTTTGGGGCGCCCGGGACACTCCGGGCGCCCTGGTCAGCTGCTGCCTCACTCCTTTGAGGCTCTCTGAGCTGCAGACACTCGTTCCTTCGGTCCTGCATCCAGGGTTAGTCCAAAACAACATAAAGCAATTATATGTTAGTTTATACAACCTTAGCTGTCTTGGTTCTGACTTTGAGCCTCCAAAATGGAGCCCTAGGTCGAACCGACGCCTACTGTTCCCTCGACGGGGAACGCATCCTCACCTACTCCTCTCGGGAGAATGTACCTGATGCTAATCGGCTCCTCTGGTTGGACTTTTGCCTAGCTGTCCTTCGCCAGGTGCCTAGCTGTCATTCGTCAAGTCTTCCGTACCAAGCTGTCCTTCGTCTGGTGCCTAGCTGTCCTTGGCTAGGTCTTCAAAACCAAGCTGTCCTTCGCCTGGTGCCTAGCAGTCCTTCGCTAGGTCTTTAGTACCAAGCTGTCCTTCGCCTGGTGCCTAGCTGTCCTTCGCTAGGGCTTTGTATCCTGGCATTCCTTCGCCAGGTGCCTGACAGTCCTTTACTAGGGCTTTGTATCCTGGCATTCCTTCGCCAGGTGCCTAGCAGTCCTTCACTAGGGCTTTGCCTGCACACTTGAGTACCATGTTAGATAAACATTATACCTTAACTTTTGAACCCTGTTGCCATTATCAAAACACAGGTTTGACTTGGGTGCTTTCTGCACCAACAATCTCCCCCCTTTTTGATTTATGGCAACCCTGGTTCAAAAAATTAAGTTAATCAAAAATAAGTAATATGAAATTTTGTTCCCTCCCCCTGGAAGGAATCTCCCCCTAGATTTTTCAAAAGTTTGTGGGGTTATTGAAAATAGACTCTAAGTTTAAAGTTGGATTTACTTAGAATAATTTTCAGTAGAACCTTTAAGGAATAATTTTCCAAAATAATTTTTGTTGTGTGCTTTGGAAAGTTTGTATTTATAAGAAAATTATTGACACCTTAAGTTTAGCTACTTAGACAGCTTAAGTTAAGAAGGTTTTGAAAACTTAAGTTTTGAAAACTTACGTCTTAAGTGCTTAGGAAAATTTTGAAAGCTTTAGTTTTAAGTACTTAGTAAGTTTTTGAAATCTTAAGTAAATTTGAAAACTTTAAGTACTTAGGGAAATTTTGAAAACTTTTAGTTTTAAGTACTTAGGAAATTTTGAAAGCTTTAGTTTTAAGTACTTAGTAATTTTGAAAACTTTTGGTTTTAAGTACTTAGTAATTTTGAAAACTTTTGGTAAGAAAGCTATGCTTTGAAAACTTTTAAATACTTAGAAGACCTTAGTACTTTTGAAAAATGAATTAAGTACTTTTTGAATATAGAGTTTGAAATTTTGGATTTAGAAAAAAAATTTAAACTCTCCTTTCCTATCTCTCCCCCTTTGTCATATATCAAAAACAACGAAGTATAGCAGAAACAGGATAATTAAATTGCATAACAGAAAATAATAACTTGCATAATTCGTTGTATTGAACCAGTTCAGGATATGAATTAAACCAAATCAATTTCAATTTTTTCTTTTAGGGTCCTGTCTAACCCAATTAGCTACTTACTAGCTGCTATAAGCAGTAATTTTCGCTAGGGTTAGTCAAGTTAAGTGTTCTGTTCAAGTTAGATTTTCTAAACTTGACACTTAACTTGATTACTGTATATATTGTATTTAGTGCCCCAATTACTGCAGATGCACTGACTTAAAGCATCTTGAATTAAGGCAAAGACCTAAGCATCTCAACCCTTTCTAGGTTATCAATCAAAAAGAACCCTAAGGTGCTTGTGAGATGCTGGCTTCTAAATCTATAGGTGCATGCTGTTCTAGGGTTAGGGCCTAGACTAAGTCCATTTGTGAAAAAAAAACCCTAGTTTTGAAAGGGGGTATTTTAAAGATAAAACTAAGTCGAATTTATTCTTAAAAACTTTTCAAAACTAAGTAAAAGCTGATTTTAAAAGTATTTTTTTTAAAAAAAATTGCGTTTAAAACTGATTTCTGAAATGAGTAAGAAAACCAACAGTAGACTTATCCTATTCTACTAAGTATAATCCTAACTGCTGATTAAATAGAAAAAAACATGTACTCATTTCATAAGTCAGCTAGTCAACAGAGAAAAACTAACACAGTCATACAAGTCAAACATGAGTCAACCCTACTAAGTAGGGGGCAGTCAAATAGTCACTGATACAATGCTAATCAAATCTAGGACGAGGGACTGGGATGATCAGATGAGCCTGGCTGCCAGAATCGAAATAGTGTCATCATCTCGTGATACTGTGCGTCTCTGGTCTCCCTCTTAGCTCTAAGGGCACTCGTATAGTCAGTGTAATAGCCTAGATTTTTCTCCATATCTTCAGCATTGTTTGCCTCCACTTCCTCTCGGAGGCTCTGGATCTGTGTCTCCACCCGTGTCACTCTCTCGTAGAGTGTCGGTGGAGGGGGCTCGTCTATGTGTGCTCGGGCCTCTGCTGCCAGATCTGCAACGTCAATGTCTACCTCCTCGTCTGAGTCGATCTGCGCTCCGACTCACTGTCGTCTCTAAGTCAAAACTCCGATGGCCGATACCTCTATACCAGCTAAAGAGAAGTTCCTAAACCCTATCTCGTCAAAATCGGTCATCTCGGTTATTTCACCTACGGTAATGTCACGACCGTGGTGATGAAGGATGGAGGTGATGATGTGGCAGAAGGGGGTGCGTACCCGACTTTGAGTCGTGACACTGGAGGCATATAAGATAGCGTCGAATATGTGAAGGCCGATGTCAATGTCTAGATGATGGATCAGAGCATACAAGAGGAAGGTATGAAAAGGTCGCATGGTCGCGACATCCCTAGTGGATAAGTGGTAGTATGCATCGGACCAGGACTCTGTATAGGGCGTAGTCCTGGACTTGAAGTTCAACGGACTGAAATCGTCTAGCTGCGGGGAGTCTAGCTTCCCTATAGAAATAGGAGTGGAGAGTGTCTAGAGTAATGTGAGAGTAGGGAGCATCAAATGGAGGATCCCTAGGAGGGTAGCAACAAAAAGTGAACTGGGAAGGTCGTAGTCTGAGAAATCGATTTAGTAAGGTAGGGGTGATTGATAAGGGTATTCCTTGAACAGTAGTGACAAACATGAGATTGTTCTGTCTAACTATGTTATTATAGAATTCTGCACATAAAGATGTGCTGATTGAATGAGTGCAGAATACTAGATTGTCTAGTTGATAGAAGTTTATAACATTCATGGCTAAGGGACACGATTGAGTGAAGAAGTGTCTATTTAGATAGCTAGTTTTGATAGGCTTGTAGGTTGTTCGAGCAAACTTATTACACAGTTCTAGAGTAGGGAACCTAGGGTCGGGACTCGATTCGGTACCGGGGTTCTCTTGGTTTGCTCGGCGTTTTCTAAGTTAAGAAACATGCATTTATAAGAGGGGAATTAAGAAAGTAATTCTAAATGCATAAAAGAAATCATACCGGGGAGGCATGGTTGAGATTGAGGAAGCACAAGTGTCACTTGATCTCCTTGGAAGGAAGGAAGTGTGGAAGGGGGATGGCATTTGGTGTGGGATGAAGAAAGGGTTCGGATGCCTTTTTATAGGCAAGTCATTGGGGGCGCCCGGGAGCTCCCGGGCGCTCGGGACAGTGCCTATTGCCTTTGGCAGTGACTTAGGCTGGTTGGGGGCGCCCGGAACGGCCCGGGCACCCCGGTCAGATTGGTCTTTGCAGCTTTTGCTGCTTTGACTGATATGGGGGCGCCCGCGAGGTTCGGGGCACCGCGGTCAAGGGACAAGGGTAGCTTTTTGCTTTGAGAGAAGTGAAAGTAATGGGGGCGCCCGAGGAGTCACGGGCGCCCCGATGGAGTATTGATTGGAATTTTTGTTGTCTTGTCATCATTTGACCATGGTTTGACTATTTTGACCATGGTTTGACTGCTTTGACCATAGTTTGACTACTTTAACCATGGTTTGACTACTTTGACCATAGTTTGACTGCTCTGACCATGGTTTGACTTATTGTTAGGTCAATGCCTTTATGAATTCTGATTAAGTTAAGTTTACTGTCTCACCCAATCTAGGGTTATCAATCATGTTAGCCTTACAGGTTTTGTGAGACAGGTTTTGATAAGTAAAAATAATGATTTATTTTGAAAAACTTAAATTAATTTTGAAAACAATTGGATTTATTTTGAAAATAGTGTTTAAATCTACAACTAACTGAAAATTTGTGTTAGATTTGAATTTGGCAAAGAATAATTTGAATTTGAATTTCAAAAATTGGCTTCCAGATCTTGGCGAGGCACTAGGCCTTCTTTGGCCGTAGCCTTATTGGATCATCAACCCTTTCCTTGACAAAGCCTTTTAATGAAATTTCATTTTCAAAATTAATCTTTGAAAAATTCTGGTCTAACTAGTTTGGGTCTTGGATCGGTAGCTTCGGCTAGTTTCACCAGTCTAAAGAGACCAAGTATACTTGACCTTATTAGAATTGATTTCCCTAACGTACTATCATCTCACCTCCTCCCAATATTATGTTGTCAATTTTCAGTTAAGTTGGTTTGGTCCTTAAACTAATCATTCTTAAGTCTAAGCATGGTGAATAGCAGAAATTAAATAAACAATCAAACAAGCAAATTGCAATCAAGAATTGAATTTTATCTAATAATAAATATTGTTTTTAATTTGGCTCCCCCTGGACTAAAGCCACGATAATGGTTTGGCAAGAAGTGAATCTTGTCCTTGGGGATCCAATACTGATTTGATCCAGTTTGTTTGTTCAGACATAGTTTTGGTACCCATGCCTGAACTTTAGGTCTGGACTGGTTCAGTACAGCAAAGTAGGATCTTTGTCGAGATTTGGTTCTATAGCCTAGTCCGGATCGATTTAAAACCGATTTTTGTTTTCCAAGAATCATGTCAAGATTCTTGGAACCAGAAGTAAATTGTTCTAAAGTTGATCTAAGATCCTTAACCTGAGTTTTCAGGGAGGAGTTCTCTTTCTCAAGTTTTTCAACTTGAGTAGAGGTTCCTTCTTGAACCTTCTCAATTGAGGATCTAGAGTCAGCTCCCTCTTTCAGGAGTTTTACTTCCTGTCGAAAGGATTCAACTCGGAGTTTGGCTTTCACCAAATCTCGAGAGAGATAAGAGATTAATTCATTTAACTGACTTCTAGTAAAACCACTTACCTTGATTTCGCCGTCTTCTGAAAATGTCAGTCTACCGTCGTCCTGTTCTAATTCTGACTCGGACTCGACTTCATCTGAAGCGGTTAGTGCGAGTAGGTTTGACTGTGGGACCTCTTCTTCTTCGGAGGAGGAGGACTCGTCCCACGTTGCTTGAAGTGTCTTTTTTCCTTCTGTTCTTCTTGGTCTCCTTTAGGTTCGGACACTCCGTCTTGTAGTGACCCTTCTTCTTGCACTCGTAGCAGGTCACGTTGGGCTTGTTCTTTTCGTTTGCGGGTTCAGCTGGTTCATCCTTTCTTCGGCTGACTTTTCGTTTGTTGGTTTGGTTCTTCAATTCCTTGTAGTAGTTTCGGGCCAGTCGGACCAGCTTAGGTCGATCTCCTTCTTCGTCTTCTGAGTCTGAGTCTGAGTTAGACTCGGGTTCAGGTTGAGGCTTTTTCTTTGTTGTCCTTCCAGTTTTATCTGCAACAAAGGCAATACATTTCTCAGCCAAATTGCAGTTAGTCTGTTCATGTAATTCTAATTCAGAGAACAATTCATCTAATTTAATTTTTGAAAGGTCCCTTGAGACCTTGTATGCATCTACCATAGATGCCCACAAGGTGTTTCTAGGGAAAGCATTTAAAGCGTACCTTATTAGGTCACGGTTTTCTACCTTGTGACCGATGGTGTGCAGTCCATTCATCAGTTCCAGAATTCGGGCATGAAGCTGAGCTGCTGTTTCGTTGTCGGTCATTTTGATCGTGTACAGCTTGTTCAGGAGGAGAACCCTCTTGCTAATCCGAGTGTCTGATGTTCCTTCCTGCAGCTCGATCAGTTTCCCCCACAGCTCCTTGGCACTGTTGAAAGGACCCACCCAGTTTAGCTCCTCTTTTGTTAAGCTGCATTGGAGGGTCTGGGTCGCCTTTGCATCAGCTTCAATTTTTCGTTTCAGAGCGGTGTCCCACTCTGTGTAGGTTTGAGGTACTCCTTCAGCATTTTTTGGAATATCCAGTCCGGACTGGATGACTATCCACATGTCCACCTGAGTTTTCAGATGGACCTCCATTCTGCTCTTCCAGTAGGAGAAGTCCTCACCACTGAAGAGAGGTGGTCTTGCGGTGTTGAAGCCTTCTTGCATGGCCATTTTATCTGAAATGTAAACTAAACAAAAAAAAGAATATACCAAGACTTGGTCTTGGATTAGTAGTGCGGGATAAAGAAAAAAAATATTTGTCGAGGGGTGTTGCACGAACCTCGATTAACGAGAAGAAATTCGAACAACAAAATAAAAAAAAAGAAATTTAAAAAAAATCCGAAAAATTCTCAAATTGGTGGTTGCACCAAATTTGAGCTTCCCCGCTCTGATACCACTTGTTGGATCGAGAGAAACGATAGATGGGGTGAATATCGTAAATCATTTTCGGATTAAAATTAAGAGTATACGCAACAGAAAATTAAATCACAACACAAAGACGCAATCAGTTTTACTTGGTTCGGAGTCGCGGTCGGCTCCTACTCCAAGGACCACGGTCGTTGACCGTTTACTGCGGGCAATTCTATATGTGCGCAAAACCAGTTTACAAAATGTATTACAAGAAATGGTACAGTAAAGTTAAAGTAGCTCTTTGTTACCGACGTCCGGTGTATATTATATTTTCGGAGCAGAGGGACGTCGTCGGTGCTTGTATCTCAAGTCGAGAGGTTTCCAGAGCAGAGCGCGGTAGCAGAAGAGTGTGAATGCGTTGGAAGAATTGATGTTGGAAGCCTTGGGGTCGAGGGCCTATTTATAGCCTCTGGGGGCGCCCGGAACGTCGGGGGCGCCCCCCCCCCCACGTGTCAGCTGATCCGAGTTGCACTCGGTCAGCTCTGATCCCTTCAAACTCGGGATCAGATCTTGACTGGGGCGCCCGAGACGCTGGGGGCGCCCGGGTTGACCGGGTCAGGCCCTTATCCTGTTGGCTTCTCGCTGGCTTGCTTCCTTAGTTTGATCTGGGGGCGCCCGGGCCCGGGAGCACGGGGGCGCCCCGCCCATAAGCTATCGAAGCATTCCTCTTGCATCATCTGTTTTGTGTTCACCTTGGGTGTAACGCCCCAAAATTTCCATTTTTAGTTCTTAAAGACCTTAGAATTATTTAGAAATGGTTTAGAAATATTCTAGATATTTTTAGGAATTTTTAGAGTATTTTTATGGAATTTTCCGAGTCCGTTTGGTATTTTTGGAAAAAGAAAAAGAAAAAGGAAAAAGAAGCCAAAATAAGAAAATACCATAAGGGGGCAGCGGGGGTTCGAACCCGCGACCTCCACAAAACAGCACAAGCGCCCAACCGGCTGGGCTAGGGGTATCAGCACAGCAGAAGATGGCGAAACTTATAATTAAGCTGTAGTTAAGTTGATTCGGCCCCATATGTATAAATAGAAAACTTAAAGAGAGAAGTTGGGATTTCTCTCAAACCCTTCGGCCAACACCCCTTGCACCGACCCCTCTCCCTCTCCTCTCTTGTGCGCACGCAAATCAAGGCCAAGAGGTTCGGCCGAGACCCTTTCTCCAAGAGATAATACTATATTCGAGATCCCCGCGACGAGAGGAACGCGTAGACGTGAAGAATTCTTCGAGATCTCGAGTTTCTCCCGAGTTCTAGACCTCAATCTTGGTTGTAAGTCCAAGATATCAATGTAAGTACTGCTCACCTGCAGTAAGAGGCGGTTTTTCCGCGAGAATTTCCTTTAAAAGTTCTTAAAAGAGATATTTCTTTTAGTTTTTAGTTTTTGCATGTGATCTTAGTTCATTATATGCTTATATATTTTATTGAGTGTCCTATATGAGATTAGGGACCAAGAAAAGCTATGAGAAAAGAAAAGAGAAGATAAAGATAAGAAAAGAAAAGGCCAAGGCCTTAAGAAATCCCCAAAAGTCAAGACTTAGGGATTTTAGCACGCAAGGTGCTCCAGAAAATGCCAAGGCATTTACAGATAAGAAAGAAAAGAAAGAAAAGCTATTTTATTTTATAAGGCCAGTACCCGGCGTCCAAGGGCGTCGTTAAAGAAATCCAGGTGTCCAATTCCAAGGTCTTGGCCCTGGTAGACCAAGGTATGCTCTATTAGGATTGGTGGCTCGCTACCCCAACCTTTTAGGGAACGCGCATGAGATGGTACTTACGTCTTCAGTGGATCCAAGTGATTATTATTTTCAAGTATATGCTTTAGCAAAGTTTCGAAAATTTGAGAAAGTTTCTAAAAGTTAAAGAATAGCTAAAGTTTCAAGTTGAGCCAAGAAAAGTAAATTGAGATTATTTATTGCTTGAGTATGCATGTTTTGAGTTATACATGTTCTTAGTTTTCTTTCAAGCATATTAGTATCTCATATGATTTTCATATTGTTCCGGAAGCATGTTTGCACATATTTGAGTTTTTGTGAGCTAGATAGTACTTACTAAGCTTTTTGCTTATAGATGCATTTCCTCTTATTGCAGATAAAGGTAAAGGCAAGCAATTCTGAAGGAGGACGACGAGGCGGTGCTGAGTAGAGTGTGTGTGGTGGCTGATTATGGAGAGATCTTCGAGACAAGACAATTTAACTATTCAAACTACAATGCTATAGTTTATTCAGATTTAAGTTCTTGTTTTATGGAGATTATAGAGTATTTGAGTTTTGGATAGTTTTATATGCTAAATTTCTTAGAGTAAAGATTCCATGTCATTTCATTTAGCATATATAATCCCATGATTGCATTAGATGAGTAAAAGTGTGAGTAGTTAGAAATATTGATACTTTGTTAGAGAAAAAGGTGTTTGTGCCAAGATAGCATCAATTTTCCTTTTGAATCAAGTTTTATTACTTAAGCATGTTTAGAAAAGTCGCTTTCTCATTCCATAATGCCTTAGTGATGTTATAGAACTTTGTATGATGAGTTTAAATGGTTAGAAGTTAAGATTGATACAACTTTATTGCTAAAATTTAGATAAACTTGTTTGGTTTGTTTTCTTCCATAAAAGTCCTAAATTCAAGTTTATGGATTCGTTTGATTGGCTTAATTGTTTAGGAAACTGATATAGAGTATAGAAATGATGTTGTAGTTTGATATGGCTCGAAATTGAAGGAATGGTGGACTTGGGAAGCAAGGGGCCGAAACCTGTAAAAACAGGTTACAGCCGTATCAGTCGACTGATGACGTCATCAGTCGACTGGTACGGGCTGTTTTGGTTGGTAAGGCTGTTTTCAATAAGATTCAACTACGAGATTGAGAAGGAAGTATGACATGGTATTATTATACATGATTGCTTAAGTTAGAATATAATTGTTAGCAGAATTTAAAAGAAAAAAAAAAGATTTCCGCAATTTTCTTTAGTCATGTATAAGAGTTGAGAAGTAGAGTAAAGTAACGATCCGTCTGAAGACAGTAAGAGGTCGGGTCGCTACAGTTGGTATCAGAGCAGTTCCCATTCTCCAGCATCACACACACATCAGCATCAACCTTGCCGTCTTCAAGTAAGAAAGCTTTAAGTTTCAGTTTTTCTATTGCTCCTTTACTTAACTTCAGTATAGAGAAATGCTTAAGTACTTACTCATATGTGCATAGAACAAGGAAGCATGTTTAATACCTTAGTACCACAGAATCATGTTTAATCCCTAGAATGGATATTAGAGAAATGCTTAAGTACTTACTTGATTTGCCCAAAAGTAAGTTTTGGGATTATGGCACGCATAGTGCTTGATAAAAGTTTTGAGTAAGACCAAGGTCTTACTAAGCCCTAGAACGAGTTCTAGGATTAAGAAATGAGATAAGAATCAAGACCAAGGTCTTGTTATATCCTAAAGCAAGTTTGGGAACATTACCATTAAGTGTTAAGTTATACATTTGAGGACGTCCTAGAAAGGCCCAAAACGAGGAGCAAGCTCCTAGAGGGCAAGAGGCAACAGAGTCAGTACCCCCACCAAATCTCTTAGACGTGGTGGCTCAGTTACAGAGACAGTTAGCAGAACAACAGCAAGTTATTGCCACTAGGATGGCTAACCAGCAGGTCGTTATTATTACCTCGCCAGTGGCGAATGTAGTGGCACCAGTTGTGATCGAAGACCCATCGATTACATCTGTAGTTTGGCAAGGGGAGTAAGGCAAGAAGCGTACCTCATTCAGTAGGAGAAACCGAAGCCAGGGAACTTCCCAGGCACAAGCAAACCATGGGATGCTTAAGCATGGTTCAAAACGTTGGAAAGAATAGTAGGGCTACTGGACTGGCATGAGGTAGAGAAGATAAAGTGTGCATCTTTCTGCCTTACGGGAGATGCTAGAATATAGTGGAAGAGAGTCAAGGCCAAGAGAAATGTCAGCCAGATGACATGGGCCGACTTCGAGACTGAGTTCTTCGAAGAATACTTTCACATACAAGTAACCAACAAGCATTACGATGAATTCACGGAGTTCAGACAAGGAGAACTATCCGTGGATGAAGCAGTGAAGATGTTTAAGCGGTTAGCTCATCTGTGCCCAGAGCTAGTTAGCAAAGAAAAAGAGATAGTTAGGCTAATGCTCAAGATGTTAAGGCCTGAGATAGCGTTGAAGGGGCTAGCGGTGTTAAGAGGCTGCAAACCTCCGAAGAACTAATAAGTAGTGCTTTGATCACTGAGCACTACTTAACCAGTATAAAGGCCACCAGAAAGGTTGAACGATGAAGTTCTTAACAACCTTACCGTCAAGGGAAGTAATGGCCTCTACTGAGGCTAAGGGCAGTATCAATCTAGATTTCCAACCGAGAGCTCTACAGTGACTTGTTAGTCCTTGAGATGAAGGATTACGATGTCATTTTAGGAATGGACTTCTTGAGCAAGTATAATGCTTCTATAGACTGCCGCAAGGAAAAAGTCAAGTTCACACCAGAAGCAGAACCTTCATTTGAGTTTATTGGAGACCCAAGGAGAAAGATAAATAGGTTCCTACCTACCTTACAAGCTCAGAGAATGTTAGAGAAGGGGTGCTCTGGTTTTCTAGCTCATATAGTGGATGCGAGTCAAGGAGAAGGATTCAAGAGAGGAGAAGTGAGGGTAGTCTGTGACTATCCTGAGGTGTTTCCTGAAGAGTTACCAGGACTTCCTCCCGATCGGGAAATTGAGTTTGAAATTGAGTTGGCCCCAGGAACCCACCCAATTTCGAAGGCACCTTATCGCATGGCACCAGCAGAACTGAAAGAATTACAAGAACAATTGCAAGAGCTGCTTGACGAGGGTTTCATCCGCCCTAGTCATTTACCGTGGGGAGCTCCTGTACTGTTTGTCAAGAAGAAAGATGGATCTATGCGAAAGTGCATAGATTATCGAGCTTTGAATAAGGTAACCATCAAGAACAGATATCCTTTGCCAAGGATAGATGATTTATTTGATCAGCTGAAGGGAGCTACAGTGTTCTCCAAGATAGATCTGCGATCGGGTTACCATCAGCTCAGAGTGAAGGAGAGTGATATGCCAAGGACTGCTTTCAGTACAAGATACGGCCACTACGAATTTGTAGTAATGCCTTTTGGAGTAACCAATGCTCCAGCAGTCTTCATGGAGCTGATGAACCACATCTTCAGGGAGTATCTCGATAAATTCGTCATTGTATTTATTGATGATATTCTCATATACTCACAGACTCCAGAGGACCATGCTACACACTTGAGGATAGTGCTGCAGATCCTTCAGCAAGAGAAGCTCTATGCAAAATTCTCAAAGTGTGAGTTTTGGCTAGATCAGGTGGCCTTCCTAGGTCACATTGTATCCAAAGAAGGCATTCAAGTTGATCCAGCCAAGATAGAAGCAGTCAGCAACTGGTGTAGACCCAAGAACGCCAGTGAAATCAGAAGCTTCTTAGGCCTGGCAGGATATTACAGAAAATTTGTGGACTTTTCCAGGATAGCCTCTCCACTCACAGCCCTGACCAGAAAGAACCAGAAGTTTGAGTGGTTAGATAAATGCGAGCACAGTTTTCTAGAACTGAAGAAAAGATTGACTAGTGCTCCCATCCTGACTGTTCTAGAGAGTGACAAGGCCTTCGACATCTACAGTGATGCATCCAAGATGGGCCTTGGAGCTGTCCTCATGNGGTCGTTATTATTACCTCGCCAGTGGCGAATGTAGTGGCACCAGTTGTGATCGAAGACCCATCGATTACATCTGTAGTTTGGCAAGGGGAGTAAGGCAAGAAGCGTACCTCATTCAGTAGGAGAAACCGAAGCCAGGGAACTTCCCAGGCACAAGCAAACCATGGGATGCTTAAGCATGGTTCAAAACGTTGGAAAGAATAGTAGGGCTACTGGACTGGCATGAGGTAGAGAAGATAAAGTGTGCATCTTTCTGCCTTACGGGAGATGCTAGAATATAGTGGAAGAGAGTCAAGGCCAAGAGAAATGTCAGCCAGATGACATGGGCCGACTTCGAGACTGAGTTCTTCGAAGAATACTTTCACATACAAGTAACCAACAAGCATTACGATGAATTCACGGAGTTCAGACAAGGAGAACTATCCGTGGATGAAGCAGTGAAGATGTTTAAGCGGTTAGCTCATCTGTGCCCAGAGCTAGTTAGCAAAGAAAAAGAGATAGTTAGGCTAATGCTCAAGATGTTAAGGCCTGAGATAGCGTTGAAGGGGGCTAGCGGTGTTAAGAGGCTGCAAACCTCCGAAGAACTAATAAGTAGTGCTTTGATCACTGAGCACTACTTAACCAGTATAAAGGCCACCAGAAAGGTTGAACGATGAAGTTCTTAACAACCTTACCGTCAAGGGAAGTAATGGCCTCTACTGAGGCTAAGGGCAGTATCAATCTAGATTTCCAACCGAGAGCTCTACAGTGACTTGTTAGTCCTTGAGATGAAGGATTACGATGTCATTTTAGGAATGGACTTCTTGAGCAAGTATAATGCTTCTATAGACTGCCGCAAGGAAAAAGTCAAGTTCACACCAGAAGCAGAACCTTCATTTGAGTTTATTGGAGACCCAAGGAGAAAGATAAATAGGTTCCTACCTACCTTACAAGCTCAGAGAATGTTAGAGAAGGGGTGCTCTGGTTTTCTAACTCATATAGTGGATGCGAGTCAAGGAGAAGGATTCAAGAGAGGAGAAGTGAGGGTAGTCTGTGACTATCCTGAGGTGTTTCCTGAAGAGTTACCAGGACTTCCTCCCAATCGGGAAATTGAGTTTGAAATTGAGTTGGCCCCAGGAACCCACCCAATTTCGAAGGCACCTTATCGCATGGCACCAGCAGAACTGAAAGAATTACAAGAACAATTGCAAGAGCTGCTTGACGAGGGTTTCATCCGCCCTAGTCATTTACCGTGGGGAGCTCCTGTACTGTTTGTCAAGAAGAAAGATGGATCTATGCGAAAGTGCATAGATTATCGAGCTTTGAATAAGGTAACCATCAAGAACAGATATCCTTTGCCAAGGATAGATGATTTATTTGATCAGCTGAAGGGAGCTACAGTGTTCTCCAAGATAGATCTGCGATCGGGTTACCATCAGCTCAGAGTGAAGGAGAGTGATATGCCAAGGACTGCTTTCAGTACAAGATACGGCCACTACGAATTTGTAGTAATGCCTTTTGGAGTAACCAATGCTCCAGCAGTCTTCATGGAGCTGATGAACCACATCTTCAGGGAGTATCTCGATAAATTCGTCATTGTATTTATTGATGATATTCTCATATACTCACAGACTCCAGAGGACCATGCTACACACTTGAGGATAGTGCTGCAGATCCTTCAGCAGAGAAGCTCTATGCAAAATTCTCAAAGTGTGAGTTTTGGCTAGATCAGGTGGCCTTCCTAGGTCACATTGTATCCAAAGAAGGCATTCAAGTTGATCCAGCCAAGATAGAAGCAGTCAGCAACTGGTGTAGACCCAAGAATGCCAGTGAAATCAGAAGCTTCTTAGGCCTGGCAGGATATTACAGAAAATTTGTGGGACTTTTCCAGGATAGCCTCTCCACTCACAGCCTTGACCAGAAAGAACAGAAGTTTGATGGTCAGATAAATGCGAGCACAGTTTTCTAGAACTGAAGAAGAGATGACCAGTGCTCCCATCCTGACTGTTCCAGAGAGTGACAAGGCCTTTGACATCTACAGTGATGCATCCAAGATGGGCCTTGGAGCTGTCCTCATGCAAGATGGTAAAGTAATAGCATATGCCTCCAGACAGCTCAAGGACTACGAGAAGAATTACCCTACGCATGACCTTGAGCTAGCAGCTGTGGTTTTTGCACTGAAGCTCTGGAGACATTACCTGTATGGAGTGCAGTGCAGAATCTTCACAGACCATCAGAGTTTGAAGTACTTCTTCACTCAGAAAGATCTGAATATGAGGCAGCGCAGGTGGCTAGAGTTGGTCAAAGATTATGACTGTGAAATCCTCTACCACCCAGGTAAAGCTAATAAAGTGGCAGATGCACTGAGCAGAAAATCCTGTGCGGCACTGATGTCCTTATCATCACTGTCTCTACCACTTCAGAAAGAAATAAAGAATTTTGGAGTCGAGGTAATAATTGGGCAACTTTCTGCATTGACTCTAGAGTCAACCCTGCTTGTGGATATACAAAGAAAGCAAAGTCAAGACCCAGAAATCCAGAAGATCAAGCAGGGGATCCAAGAGGCAGAACATTCAGAGTTTCGAGTATCAGATAGTGGCATGCTTTATTTTGGAGACCGCCTTTGCGTCCCCAATGATGAAGAACTAAGAAAGAATATTCTAGAAGAGGCCCACAGTACCCCATACTCTATGCATCCTGGTTCTACCAAGATGTATCAAGATTTAAAGCAAAGGTTCTGGTGGTCTGGACTCAAGCGAGACGTGGCCAGATATATCAGTACCTGCTTGACCTGCCAGAGGGTCAAAGCCGAGCACCAGAGACCAGGAGGAGTTCTGCAGCCTCTTCCCATTCCAGAGTGGAAGTGGGAAGAAATATCCATGGACTTTATCACAGGTCTTCCAAGAACCACCCATGGACATGATGCAATTTGGGTGATAGTGGACAGGTTGACCAAGTCTGCCCACTTCCTAGCCATCAAGTTATCACATTCGGTAGAGCAATTAGCACAGCTGTATGTGAAAGAAGTAATCAGGCTTCACGGAGTCCCGAAGTCGATCGTTTCTGACAGAGATGGGCGATTCACCTCCCATTTTTGGAAGTGTGTTCAGGGCGCCTTAGGCACCAGACTTCAGTTCAGCACAGCTTTCCATCCCCAGACAGATGGACAGACAGAGAGAGTAAATCAGATTTTAGAAGACATGCTCAGGGCTTGTGCATTGGACTTTAAGGGTAGTTGGTGTAAATTTCTGTGCTTAGCTGAGTTCGCCTACAACAATAGCTATCAGGCCACCATCAGGATGGCACCTTATGAGGCATTATATGGCAGGAAATGTAGATCACCCATATGTTGGCAAGAAGCTGGTGAGAAGAAAGAAATGGAGTCAGGACTAGACAGCCAGACTGAGTTTATAGATGAGACCACTCAGGCTATCCAGACGATCCGCCAGAGGATTGAGACTGCCCAGAGTCGACAGAAAAGTTATGCTGACACACGCCGTAGGCCACTTGAATTCTAAGTTGGAGATTCAGTATTTCTTAAGGTCGCTCCCATGAAGGGAGTGGTGAGATTTGGCAAGAAGGGCAAGCTAAGTCCTCGCTACATAGGACCCTATGAGATTATAAAGAGAGTTGGGAAGGTAGCCTATGAGCTGGACTTACCAGAGGATATGTCAGCTATACATAGTACATTTCATGTCTCTATGCTAAAGAAGTGTATTCACGACCCTAGCCAAGTGATTCAGCCTCAGTCAGTACAGATCCAAGAAGATCTTAGTTATGAGGGCAGACCGACACAGATAGTGGACAAAGCAGTTAAAAGATTAAGAAACAAAGAAGTGCCACTAGTGAAGGTCATCTGGCAGAATCAAAAGCATGAAGAGGCTACTTGGGAACGTGAGGACAGCATGAGAGAACGATATCCAGAGTTATTCTAAGTTCGAGGACGAACTTTTTATAAGGTATGGGGGATTGTAACGCCCCAAAATTTCCATTTTTAGTTCTTAAAGTCCTTAGAATTATTTAGAAATGGTTTAGAAATATTCTAGATATTTTTAGGAATTTTTAGAGTATTTTTATGGAATTTTCCGAGTCCGTTTGGTATTTTTGGAAAAAGAAAAAGAAAAAGGAAAAAGAAGCCAAAATAGGAAAATACCATAAGGGGCAGCGGGGGTTCGAACCCGCGACCTCCACAAAACAGCACAAGCGCCCAACCGGCTGGGCTAGGGGTATCAGCACAGCAGAAGATGGCGAAACCTATAATTAAGCTGCAGTTAAGTTGATTCGGCCCCATATGTATAAATAGAAAACTTAAAGAGAGAAGTTGGGATTTCTCTCAAACCCTTCGGCCAACACCCCTTGCGCCGACCCCTCTCCCTCTCCTCTCTTGTGCGCACGCAAATCAAGGCCAAGAGGTTCGGCCGAGACCCTTTCTCCAAGAGATAATACTATATTCGAGATCCCCGCGACGAGAGGAACGCGTAGACGTGAAGAATTCTTCGAGATCTCGAGTTTCTCCCGAGTTCTAGACCTCAATCTTGGTTGTAAGTCCAAGATATCAATGTAAGTACTGCTCACCTGCAGTAAGAGGCGGTTTTTCCGCGAGAATTTCCTTTAAAAGTTCTTAAAAGAGATATTTCTTTTAGTTTTTAGTTTTTGCATGTGATCTTAGTTCATTATATGCTTATATATTTTATTGAGTGTCCTATATGAGATTAGGGACCAAGAAAAGCTATGAGAAAAGAAAAGAGAAGATAAAGATAAGAAAAGAAAAGGCCAAGGCCTTAAGAAATCCCCAAAAGTCAAGACTTAGGGATTTTAGCACGCAAGGTGCTCCAGAAAATGCCAAGGCATTTACAGATAAGAAAGAAAAGAAAGAAAAGCTATTTTATTTTATAAGGCCAGTACCCGGCGTCCAAGGGCGTCGTTAAAGAAATCCAGGTGTCCAATTCCAAGGTCTTGGCCCTGGTAGACCAAGGTATGCTCTATTAGGATTGGTGGCTCGCTACCCCAACCTTTTAGGGAACGCGCATGAGATGGTACTTACGTCTTCAGTGGATCCAAGTGATTATTATTTTCAAGTATATGCTTTAGCAAAGTTTCGAAAATTTGAGAAAGTTTCTAAAAGTTAAAGAATAGCTAAAGTTTCAAGTTGAGCCAAGAAAAGTAAATTGAGATTATTTATTGCTTGAGTATGCATGTTTTGAGTTATACATGTTCTTAGTTTTCTTTCAAGCATATTAGTATCTCATATGATTTTCATATTGTTCCGGAAGCATGTTTGCACATATTTGAGTTTTTGTGAGCTAGATAGTACTTACTAAGCTTTTTGCTTATAGATGCATTTCCTCTTATTGCAGATAAAGGTAAAGGCAAGCAATTCTGAAGGAGGACGACGAGGCGGTGCTGAGTAGAGTGTGTGTGGTGGCTGATTATGGAGAGATCTTCGAGACAAGACAATTTAACTATTCAAACTACAATGCTATAGTTTATTCAGATTTTAAGTTCTTGTTTTATGGAGATTATAGAGTATTTGAGTTTTGGATAGTTTTATATGCTAAATTTCTTAGAGTAAAGATTCCATGTCATTTCATTTAGCATATATAATCCCATGATTGCATTAGATGAGTAAAAGTGTGAGTAGTTAGAAATATTGATACTTTGTTAGAGAAAAAGGTGTTTGTGCCAAGATAGCATCAATTTTCCTTTTGAATCAAGTTTTATTACTTAAGCATGTTTAGAAAAGTCGCTTTCTCATTCCATAATGCCTTAGTGATGTTATAGAACTTTGTATGATGAGTTTAAATGGTTAGAAGTTAAGATTGATACAACTTTATTGCTAAAATTTAGATAAACTTGTTTGGTTTGTTTTCTTCCATAAAAGTCCTAAATTCAAGTTTATGGATTCGTTTGATTGGCTTAATTGTTTAGGAAACTGATATAGAGTATAGAAATGATGTTGTAGTTTGATATGGCTCGAAATTGAAGGAATGGTGGACTTGGGAAGCAAGGGGCCGAAACCTGTAAAAACAGGTTACAGCCGTATCAGTCGACTGATGACGTCATCAGTCGACTGGTACGGGCTGTTTTGGTTGGTAAGGCTGTTTTCAATAAGATTCAACTACGAGATTGAGAAGGAAGTATGACATGGTATTATTATACATGATTGCTTAAGTTAGAATATAATTGTTAGCAGAATTTAAAAGAAAAAAAAAGATTTCCGCAATTTTCTTTAGTCATGTATAAGAGTTGAGAAGTAGAGTAAAGTAACGATCCGTCTGAAGACAGTAAGAGGTCGGGTCGCTACATTGGGGGCGCCCGGGACACTCCGGGCGCCCTGGTCAGCTGCTGCCTCACTCCTTTGAGGCTCTCTGAGCTGCAGACACTCGTTCCTTCGGTCCTGTATCCAGGGTTAGTCCAAAACAACATAAAGCAATTATATGTTAGTTTATACAGCCTTAGCTGTCTTGGTTTTGACTTTGGGCCTCCAAAATGGAGCCTTAGGTCGAACCGACGCCTACTGTTCCCTCGATGGGGAACGCGTCCTCACCTACTCCTCTCGGGAGAATGTACTTGATGCCAACCGGCTCCTCCGGTTGGACTTTTGCCCAACTGTCCTTCGTCAGGTGCCTAGCTGTCCTTCGCCAGGTCTTTCGTACCAAGCTGTCCTTCGCCTGGTGCCTAGCTGTCCTTCGCTAGGTCTTCAGAACCAAGCTGTCCTTCGCCTGGTGCCTAGCAGTCCTTCGCTAGGTCTTCAGTACCAAGCTGTCCTTCGCCTGGTGCCTAGCTGTCCTTCGCTAGGGCTTTGTATCCTGGCATTCCTTCGCCAGGTGCCTAGCAGTCCTTCAATAGGGCTTTGTATCCTGGCATTCCTTCGCTAGGTGCCTAGCAGTCCTTCACTAGGGCTTTGCCTGCACACTTGAGTACCATGTTAGATAAATATTATACCTTAACTTTTGAACCCTGTTGCCATTATCAAAACACAGGTTTGACTTGGGTGCTTTCTGCACCAACAAATATTAATTTTAATTAGTATTTTGTCTAATGATGTGATAAGTGGTATAGGTGAATATAAGAATGCTCATGAGCTATGGAGTAAGATGATAGCTCTTCATGAGAAATCTACACAAGAAGAAGAGTCCAAGGAGATGAGCTTAATGGTCCAAGTGGAAGAGAAAGACCGGATGAAGAGATGAGCTCAAAATCCGAGGAGGAGAAAGAAGAAATAGCACCATCCACCTCCTCATGTGAAGTGGGACAAAAAGATGAATGACAATCCACTTTCGAAAATGAAGAAATAGCATCAAAGGTTGAAGAGGAAGCAAAGACAAATGAAGAAGAGATCTTGGAAGTCAACCTTGTAAGCACCTCCACTAAAGCAAAATCAAAAGACCACATCATTTGTTTTGAGTGCAATGCGAAGAGACACTACAAGGGCAAGTGTTCATTAGGTAAGAAGGAGGTTAACTCTAAATCCATGTCAATTCCTTTAAACTCTAATATGGGTTGTAGGAAGAAGAAGAAGAAAAAGTACATTAGATGTTTTACGTGTGATGAGCAAGGACACTGCCACACAAAGTGCCCAAGGAGTGGAGAACTCAAGAAATTGGCGCACTTGAAAATGTGGGAGAAGAAGAAGAAGAGCTCACATCAAGGGGGAGCTACAAGGGTAAGGGAGTATACCCTAACTCAAAGTATAATTCAAATTTAAATTCCTCCGGCATGCTAGAAATAATTATCATTATTTACCCATGCATAATTATAATTTTAAATATCATGATAGAAATAGGATCATTGTAGATCAAAATCCTAGTCAATTCCTTTATGATAAATCTAGAAACAATAAACCTAAGAACCAAGGCATAAATCCCAAGAAGGTGAGACATATGCCTAGACAATTGGGTAGGTCTAGGAATGTCCATGGTGGACATGTCGATTCTAGGTTTAGGAACTTAGAAAAGGAAAATTAAGCTTTGAGGGCAAAGCTTGAGAAATTAGAGAAACCCCTAGATAGATCAGGTAGTCAAAACTCCAATAATGATTGATCAGGATTGGGATACCAATCTAAGTCATCCAATGCCAATGAAAAAATATATGCTTGGGTGGCATATAATTATGTCAAGGATGGAAAGTCCAAAAATGACAACGGAGTGGCATTTAAGGGCAAAAATATATTAACCAAGGATAAGGTGTCCAAGGTTAAGGGAAAGAAGAGCATAACCAAGGATAAGGGGTCCAAGGTTAAGAAGGTTAGGTTTGTAGGCCAAGAGTCACCGGACGCACACCGGTATGGCCTAATTATTGTAGATAAGTCACCTAGGGAGTTGACTAAGGCTAAGAACTTAAGGAGGAGCTCTAAGAGCCAAGATAGGGCCTATGGTCAATGGATTTTAGGAGGATATCTCTTGGAGGCCTAGATAGACCATGAAATGTGCAAAAGAATTTGGAGATGGATTTGAGTCTCAATCCTTGGGTTTTGACACATTGGGATTATGTTTCATGCGTGAAAATATGACATTGGGTCATATTGCATGATAATTTAGTTTTTGATGTACAAATGTCATATAAAACAATGTTAGGGATGTATTGTGGGTTGGTATGGGCATATACATCAAGAGGAAGCCAAAATTTGGTGGCAAAAGGCGATTCACTCGCCCCCAGCGCCCCCGCCAACCCATTCCAGGGTCAACACAGAGGAGGTAAATCACAGGAGCTACTAGCCCGGATGCTGTAAGAGGAAGCCAAAACTAGGACTTTAGGTCAATGATCAATTGAATTATTTAGATAGTTTTGGATTTTATATCAATCTTGGGATTGGTGATAGATACATTTTTTAATATATTTTTCCCAAGTAGACACGGGTACCACAAACCTCTCTACAAAATTTGGAAATATTTAGAGATTTATTGAATTTGTTATGTATTTCTGAAATTTGGTTCAGAAATGCTTAAAGGTTGTTTTCTGAGTATCAGTCGACTGGTACAGAGGGCAATAGACTGATAATTCTGTGAGTTATTTTTCGATAGGGATTGGTCGACTGGTAACTATCTCAGTTGACTGATACATGCTGAATCTATTTTTAGCAAAGTCGAAAAGTATCCTAATGATTTCAAACATGTGTATAATCTTATGAGAGGTTAATACATAATGTTTATGGTCATTAGATGGTAAAGAATCCAATGATTGGATATTATTGGAGTTTTTTTATTTATAGTGACCCCGTCATGGTTGATGGAGACGATGTCTGGTCGGCACGGCTGACAAGGATGATAGGTCGGACATAGAATCCACGATCGGGGTCAGGCACAAGGAAAAACATGGGCCATAAGGCCCTCACTCGGGTCAGACCAGCCCGACCAATTTTACTCCCAAACTCAGCTCACAAGAAAACCACGTCGGTCCGGCGGGGCCGATCAGAAGTAAACCCGAGCAGGCAATCAGGCATACTGATCGGGGGAAAGTCCGACCGGGAACGACCCCGACTGGGCTCCCGATCAAGATAGACCCCGACAAGGGCTTCTCAACTTACGGGGCTTCTTATTTCTCCCCCTGAGTGGAAAAGCTCCGTTCGAGGGTCTTGAGGACGCGACTCTAAGGACACCGATCGGCAACCCCCCGGGTGCTCTGCGACTTGGCGTACCATATTCTGTGAGGTTTCTCTTGTCAGCACTTGTACAAATTCTCTGACATCTAGCGTGTGGTAGTAGTGACCACATCAGTATCCACCAACCTAAGTCTAACATCACTCGTGTCAAGAATCGCAAGAATTTCGCTGGCTTAGTATGACTTCTGACAGTTGTAGTGAGTAAGAGCAAGTCGTACCATGAAGCCGCCCTGAATCCTAGAAATCGCGGCGCTGGTCGGCCGACTGACACTATTTCCTGACTTCGTCTTCACATGAGGCAAAGGTGGAAATAGAGTTGGTCGACTTCCCTGGCTATATATAGGACCCTCCACTTCTCGCGCGAATGTATGCAATTTAGTGGGAGCTACAATGTTCTTCATTTTTTTCTTCTTCTCCACCATCGGATTTCCGACTTGACCATCAGAGGGCCTTTGTTGGGAACTTTCCCGACAGGCTTCTAACGATCCCTTTCTTGCAGGTGGTGAGCCAGCCGCCCTTCAAAGTATCCAACCCAGCCACGTGTCTCCCACACATTTCCCTCTATCGACCAATTGGGCCATGCCATCGAGTTGGGAGTCGGACTCGCTCATTGATAGGATCATATAGCAAAGGGAGAGAATTAAGGTTTAATTGAGAAAACCTTATGTACTTTTGTAAAAAATCCTAGCTCAAGGGGAGCTTAGGTAAAGGGGGAGTATTGTTGCTCATGTATTGGCAAAGGGGGAGCCTTGTGATAAGTTCTTAAAATGCCCTTGGTAAGTCCAAGCGTAGGGGGAGCCTTGGAAAGGTTCTTAAAAAGCCCTTGGTGAAAAATCCTAACTTATTGGGGAGTTTAAGTGTAAGGGATGTCTTGTGATAGGATCCATGCATTATTTAAATTGCATTGGCATATGCATTGGCGGTGTAAGTCTAAGGTGTAGCCTTAGTAACGTAAGTCCAAATGTTTTAGCATTGTGATTTGCTATTTGTTTTTCCTAACATAAACATATTGCCAAACATCAAAAAAGGAGAGATTTTTTAGGCAATCTATAGTCCATGGGACCATGTGTATTAATATTTGGTCAAAAAATTTCAGTTAGATTCACCCTTGTATTTGATATGTGTATTTGAGTGTGCAAGTTTACAGGATACACATAGACTTAGCTTGACGACTTCAGGTCCGGTGAAGGATGGAGAGGCATCCAAGGGACCATGGACAAGGCAACAACGATAAGCCGAGGGAAGACACACTTCAAGGCATACGTGAAGGATGACATGTGGAGACGAGTCGCGGGTTTGTATGCATCCGAGGGACGAGAGTGAAAGCGAAGAAGGCTTGAAGGCAAGAGTCAAAGCTGCAAAGGAAGAGTCAAGTGAGTCATGAGAGTCTGAGTGTGAGTGAACTGTACTCGGGAAGGAAAATCATAGGTTTAGGATTTGGTCAGTCGACTGGTATGGGATCAGTCGACTAGTAGAGGTCACAGAAAGATCAGTCGACTGATCTTCTGTGCAGTCGACTAGTGTCGGCTGGGAATTCGAACGTTGGAATGTAACATTCGGATTTGGCTGGATCAGTCGACTAGTGTTGGAACCAGTCGACTAGTAACGACTAGTTCAACCACGAGCTCTATTTAAGGGAGCTCGGTTTGGTTGGCTAGGGTTGACGAAATTGGTCTTGGTTGTCTTGTGCGAGTTTGTAGTAAGGTTTCCCCACCCACAAGGAGCTACGCGAGCATAGCCAGAGGTTTTTCAAGGAGTTATTCGCCAAAGGATTGGAATCGTCCACCTTACAGGCAGCCGTGGAGTAGGAGTTTTATCTCCAAACCACATAAATCGATGTGTTCTCTTCTAGTTAGTTTTAGTTTAATTATTATTCCAATTGCGCACTAATTTGTAGGAAGAGAACCATGAATTGAGTAGGTGATCGGCTATTCACCCCCTCTAGTCGGGTCATCAATCCCCAACATTTTGGCACTTCTGATGATATCTGGCCATCAATAGTTGGGCTCACCCGAACTCGTCTCTAGCCTTCTCCTCGAACGGACTTCCTCCCCGACTTCTCATCCCTCAGATGTCGCGCGGTCCTTCTCGCTCCACCAGTGTACTCTTCCACTGTCTTCTCGTCTCTCAGATGCACCGAGCTCGTCGTCTAGCTCCCTTCCCATGCTCCCCGATTTCCACTATCTTCTCGTCCCTCGGTCCTTCTCCCTCCCCGATTTCTCGTCTGCTGCGTCTTTCGCTCGACCTTCTGTGCTCCTAAGCTAGTGTACACTTAGACACATGGATCAAAAACCAATATGACCTAATTTGACTTGGATGGTCATATCAAAACCATCCCGGGGTACTTACAATCACCACCTTGTTAATGTGCATCAACCCGAATTAAGTTATGGTTAAACATAAACATAAACAATGAAGAACAAATAAATTATGTCAATGTATTACAAAAAAAAAATTTGCAATTAAAACCTGCCCTTAACATAATTCCTATGTTCTCCCCCATTTGATCACATCAAGAAAAAAGGTGTTAAGGGCAAAAAAAAAACTTATAAGAAAACTTTGAGAAACAATTTATAAGAAATTCATTTTTCGATAAAAAATTTTCATTTCTACATAGTGTAAAAATGATAGGTTTAACTTTATAAAAAAAATTCAGAAAAATAATCATTCTAAGTATGGGAAATATTTTTCATTATGAAACTTAGATATTCTTGAAAACTAAACAAATCAGATTTTTCTAAAAGAATTTATTAAGTATTTTTTAAAAAATCAATTTACGAATGAAAAATTCATAAAAATATATCTAACGGTCAAAAAATTCCTCAAAAAATTGAGTGAATTCACAAAAAAAAATTAAAAATAATTTTTTTCCCAAAGATTAAATATTTAAAGAACATTTCAAAAATAAAAAAAGTTCACAAACACACATTAATTATCAGTATAAAAAATTCTAATAATTTAATATCAATTTAGAGATCCAAAATAAATTTTTACTTACTGGATTTATCAAAAATTTGGGCGGAGTATAGCTTCTTGGAATTTTTAAAATTTGTCCCTTATGATTTCTGATATACCAGTTCAGTCCTCCATTATATCTAGTATTTCTTTTTGAAAAACAAACATTCGCGAATGCATGATTATTTTTCAATAATTCTATTTGTTGTTTCAAATTGACATTTTCAATAATTCTTTTTTGGTCAGAATTTTTGTTTTTTAATTTGCACAGTCATTTGTTTAATACTGAAATACAACTGATCAGGAGGTAGAAGGCATTCCTCACTTACCATATCATGTTCGAAGTTAGAAGCTCCTCCATTGTCGCTGCTTTCTTCTGACATGACTCACCCTTTATCAATGCTCTCTTCTTAATGGTTGACCATTAGCACTAGTCCGACATGTTCCTCAAGTTTAGACTCTTCTGAGAAAGTTTTATCTCATGTGGCCCTCAAATTCTTGTGTTTAGTCTTGTTTACATTCTTCTCCTTTAGTCTTGGGTAGTTCTTGTTGGAGCAATCGGCCCTAAGATGGTCCGGAGTGACCATAGGTTTTGATGTTTGGGCAAAGGTTTAAGTTAGGTTTACCCTTGTGTTCTTATATGTGTATGTTGAGTGTACAGGTTGTACAGGTTACACATATGGACTTGACTGGACGGTCTCGGAACGGTGAAGGGTGGCATGGAGACAAGCTGGAGGCTTGTGTGCGCACATGAGGGACCTTGGTGAGTAGGGACGATGAGCTGATGGGCACGGACTTCGAGGCATGCGTGAAGGATGGCATGGAGGCAAGCTGGAGGCTTGCGTGCATCCGAGGGACGGGAGCCGAAGATAAAGAGGGCGCGAAGGCAACAGTCGAGGCTGCGGAGGAGGAGTCAGTCGAGTCGTGAGGGTACGAGTGCAGTGTGATTGTACTCGAGAAATCCTAGGGTTTGAGTGCAGAGTGGAATCTACTCAGGATGGGTAACCTTAGGTGGGTGAGTAGACCAGTCGACTGGCCTGGGGGCAATCGACTGATGGAACTCACAGAAAGGTCTCAGCCCTGGGACCAGTCGACTGCCCTTGGGGCAGTCGACTGGTAGGTGGCTGGTGAGTTGGCTAAAATTCGAACGTTGGGGTGTAACGGTCGAATTTGGCTGGCACCAGTCGACTGCCCTGGGGACAGTCGACTGGTAGCGAGAAATCAGCCCCGAATCCTATTTAAAGAGGACTCCGTGGTGGCTGAGTTTCTTGACAAAACTTGCTTAGATAAGGCAAGTTAGTAGTCTTGTATACTCAGGAAGTATCCTTGGTGTTGTGGTGAGGTTTCTCCACCCACAAGGAGCATCGATTTCTAGTCGGAGGTTATTCGGGATTTGATCCACCGACGGATTGTTGGATTAGTCACCCGACCGAGGTGGATACCAACTAAAATCGCCATGTTAGCATTGGTTAGTAAGTTTATTATTGTTTTACTATTATTTCCGCTGTGCAAACTAACCGTGTAGGAACAAAAATTTGGCGAACCGCTATTCACCCCCCCCCCCTCTAGCGTACCGGCATCGATCTTACAATTGGTATCAGAGCAAGGATTGCTCTTGATCGGACTAACCGCCGAGGGAGCACACGCTAGAGGAGAAGAAACAATGGAAGATAAGTTGGGGGACAACATCTACACCCCACCACCCTACGACAATAAGGATTTCGACTATTGGCGGGTGAGGATGAAGAATTGGCTTAGCATGGAGTGGGAGTGCATGGTCATGCTAGAAGAGCCCTTCGAAGTTCCAAAGGACAAGCATGGAAAGAAGCTTCGTCCTAGATATTGGACTCAAGAGCAACAAGACTACTCTAAGGCAAACAAGAAGGTAATAGATGTACTAATTGATGTTTTGCCTAACAATGTTTTGAGTATTGTAGGGAATTATAAAAATGCACACGAATTATGGACCAAGTTGGTGGAATATCACAAGAACCCTACACAAACTCAAGGAGTATATGAACCCGAGGAAGTGAGCTCAATAGCTCAAGAGGAGGAAGAAGTGTCCACATCCTCAAGTGAAGAAGAAAGTGAGAGGTCATCCACCTCATCTAGAGAAGAGGAGGAGGTCACCACCTCAAGGATTGAGGGGGAGAAGAGACCCTCACCTACACATGATCAAGAGGAAGTCTCATTTCATCCAAGGGTGAAAAGGAAATCAACCAAGCCTCAACCTCCACCAAAGCAAGGGCTAAAGACCACAATGTATGCTTTGGGTGCAATGAAAAGGGGCACTACAAAGATAAGTGCCCACTAGGTAAGAAAAAGGAGGTACACCCTAAACCCATTGTAAATTCCTTTAAAACTAATGTGGGTTGTAGAATTGGTGAAGCTCAAGCTAAAAGGAAGAAGATTCGATGCTTCACATGTGGAGAACTAGGGCATTATCACACTAAATGCCCTAGAAAAGGTGAGTTAAAGAAGATGGAAAATCTAAGAAGATGGGAAAAAGAAGAAAGAAGGAAGAGAAGAAGCTCACAACAAGGAAGGACTACAAGGGTAAGGGAGGTACCCTCTATCCCTAGTTTAAAAAGAAATTCGATTTTAAGTTCTTCTTTACATTTCAAGAATCATGTTAATTACTCACCCATGCATGCTAGAACTCATGAGAATTGTTTATTTGTTCATAATCATGGATTTAAGTACAATGATAGGAATAAGGGTAACAAGGTAGATCATAACCCTAAGAAAAGCATGCATCATGATAGACCTAAGACTTGGGTACCTAAGGATCAAGGCATTGACCCCAAGAAGGGGAGACAAATGCCTAAGAAAATGGATAGGTCTAGGAATGTCCAAAGTGGACATATGGAATCCAAGGTTAGAGGGCTAAAAAGGGAAAATCAAGCCTTAAGGGCAAGGCTTGATACATTAGAGAAGACCTTAGAAAGATTCAAGATTGGATCTAAAGGTCTAGACATGGTTTTGGGTAGCATCAAACCCAACTATGATAGGTCGGGTTTGGGCTATCAATCCAAGACCTCCAAGGGCAATGAAAGAAGTATGCTGGGAAAGCATACAATCTTAGTAAGGAGGGAAAGTCTAAGGATGGTAAGGGGATGTCATCCAAGGATAAAAAGAGTGACCTAACCAAGGACAAGGTGTCCAAGGTTAAAAAGGTCAAATTTGTAGGCCAAGAGTCACCGGAGGCACACCGGTGTGGCCTAGTGTGAGTTGAGTTACCTAGGGAGGTAGCTAGGGCTAAGAGCTCAAGGGGGAGCTCTAGGAGCCTTTGAGATATATGGTGAATGAACCTTAGGAGGGTTGCTCCTAGAGGTCTAGATGGACCATGGAGTGTGCCAAAAGAATTGGAGACGGACTTGAGTCTCAATTCTTGGGTTTTGGCACGGTGTTTGCGAGTTTCATGCATGAAAATATGACATTGGGGTCATATTGCATGAAAATTAGTTTTTGGTATGTAATTTCCATGTAAATCAATGTTAGGGACGCATTGTGGGTTGGCATGGGCAAAGACATCAAGAGGAAACCAAAACTAGGACTTTAGGTCAAGGTTTGATTGAAGTTTTTGGCTAGTTTTGAGTTTTATGTCAAACTTGGGAATGGTGATAGATACATTTTGGAATATATTTTTCCTAAGTAGATATGGGTACCACAAACCTCTCCACAAAATTTAGAATTTTTGGAGATTTGTGGAATTTTTGGCGCATTTCTGAATTTCGTCAGAAATACTGAAATTTCAGACTTTTAGAGTATCAGTCGACTGCCATTTTGGCAGTCGACTGGTCAGGGCTGATTTTCATATCAGCAACTGGGTTGGTGTCCAAATGATGCAAAACAAGTGTATGGGGGGTTAGTACACGTTGTTTAGGGTCATTGGGGATTAAAAGAACCGATAATTGGGATATTGTTGGGTTCTTTTTGATGTTAGGCAAAGGGGGAGAAGTGTTGGGTTTAACTTGGGAAACCAAACATACTTTTGCTAAAAACCCTAGGTTTAGGGGGAGTTGAGATTAAGGGGGAGCATGGTTGCTCCATTCTTGGCGTAAGGGGAACCTTGGAGAGGTTCTTAAAAAGCCTTTGTAAGTCCAATATAGGGGGAGCTTGGGAGAAGCTTTAAAAAGCCCGTTTTGGTGATTCCTAACTTAGAAAGATAGGTGTAGAAAATTCCTAACTTGGAGGGTTAGGTGTGGGATGCCTTGGGATAGGATCCATCTTTGCATTACATATGCATTATTTTTGCCATTGACTACTGCTTTGCTTTTCCTAACTTAAACGGATTGCCAAACATCAAAAAGGGGGAGATTGTTGGAGCAATCGGCCCTAAGATGGTCCGGAGTGACCATAGGTTTTGATGTTTGGGCAAAGGGTTCAGGTTATGTTTACCCTTGTGTTCTTATATGTGTATGTTGAGTGTGCAGGTTGTACAGGTTACACATATGGACTTGACTGGACGGCCTCGGTACGGTGAAGGGTGGCATGGAGACAAGCTGGAGGCTTGTGTACGCACCTGAGGGACCTTGGTGAGCAGGGATGATGAGCTGATGGGCGCGGACTTCGAGGCATGCGTGAAGGATGGCATGAAGGCAAGCTGGAGGCTTGCGTGCATCCGAGGGACGAGAGCCGAAGATAAAGAGGGCGCGAAGGCAACAGTCGAGGCTGCGGAGGAGGAGTCAGTCGAGTCGTGAGGGTACGAGTGCAGTGTGATTGTACTCGGGAAATCCTAGGGTTTGAGTGCAGAGTGGAATGTACTCAGGATGGGTAACCTTAGGTGGGTGAGTAGACCAGTCGACTGGCCTGGGGGCAGTCGACTGATGGAACTCACAGAAAGGTCTCAGCCCTGGGACCAGTCGACTGCCCTTGGGGCAGTCGACTGGTAGGTGGCTGGTGAGTTGGCTAAAATTCGAACGTTGGGGTGTAACAGTCGAATTTGGCTGGCACCAGTCGGGGCAGTCGACTGGTAGCGAGAAATCAACCCCGAGTCCTATTTAAAGGGGACTCCATGGTGGCTGAGGTTCTTGACGAAACTTGCTTGGATAAGGCAAGTTAGTAGTCTTGTATACTCAGGAAGTATCCTTGGTGTTGTGGTGAGGTTTCTCCACCCACAAGGAGCAACGATTTCTAGCCGGAGGTTATCCGGGGTTTGATCCACCGACGGATTGTTGGATTAGTCACCCGACCGGGGTGGATACCAACTAAAATCGCCGTGTTAGCATTGGTTAGTAATTTTATTATTGTTTTACTATTATTTCTGCTGTGCAAACTAACCGTGTAGGAACAAGAATTTGGCGAAACGCTATTCACCCCCCCCCTCTAGCGTACCGGCATCGATCTTACAGTTCTCCTTAAAATGCCCTTCTTTATCATAGTTGTAGCAACAAACCTTCCTTTGTTTCTTACCATGCACTTTATTAAATTTTTTAGATTTAAAATATTTATTCAGCTTCCTTCTGTAGAAAGTAATTGTTCTAATGTACTTACCTCGATGTCTTTGGAGATGTAGTACGAATCTATTATAGACGACCACTCTAGTGTTCTTGAAAATATGTTTAATGTATATCTTTGAAATCTCAGTTTGTTACCAATTTTTCGAGATTCTTGAGTCTGGTGATTAGCTCCTTGATCGTTGCATGTAGTTGAGCTACCGTCTCTCCTTCTTCCATCTGAAGGTTGGTTAGCTGGCTTCTTAGTTAATCTTGACGAGCAAGTTTGGCTTTAGAGGTTCCTTCATGTAACTCCAGGAACTTCTCCTAGAGATCTTTTGCAAATTCGTAGGACCCGACCTAGTTGACATCTTGTGCCAGTAGGACGGATAGTAAGTGAAATTTTTTCTCTCATTCATCATAAAATTGGCTTGCTCCTTCTTAGTCTAGATGTATTCTTCTTTGTCCTCGCCGTTGTTGTCTTTAGGAGCTACCAAGCCATGATTCATTATTAAAAGTAAATCGATGTCACACCACGAGGAGCTACTCATCTGATACTGACCGGGCTGCTACACCCTTGACCCGGCGGACAATCCGAAAACCTAAGCTCTACGACTCTCTCAGCCCGCCTGTACCGTAGCCTATATGACTGGAACAAGGCACTGAATGAAAAGAAAATGAAGACGACAACAAAAGCTGTGTACCGGTATGACTTACGACAAAACAAAATGAAATAAAAGCCTCCATGGCACACAAAAGTACAACTATACCATCGTGCAAAATGACACAACAGGACACAAATACAGTATTGGAAATGAAAAGATAAAATGAACAGAAAAAGGGTATCAACATGTACCATCATCAAAATAAAAGAACAACCCCGAAATCGTCTCGAAATACGAGAACTGGGACAGGCTACCGGGCACTCCAACCAATCATCCTAAAAGGGGAAAAAACAAGGCTAACGGGGTGAGTCCAATGAACTCAACGAATATAGACCAATATGCAAAGGATGTTATACTAGCAGTAAGTTACCATCAAATACAGACTGAAGAAAAATGCAATAATAATAAATGCAGAATTGAACCATCGAAAGTAAATACATACCTGTGCTGATCCAAACTCGATAGTATGCATGCCAACCAAATGTAGCAACCAAGTGCAGAAAACACAACCAAATGCAGAAATGCATAGCATGCTCATGATGTAACATGGGTCACCCCTAACGCCAGTCGGCCACCGTCGCATCTATGCGAAATCGAGTGGGTAGGACTCTGACCAGGTCCTCCCTCCACTCAGACGGCCACTGTCACGCATCACGAAAATTGAATGAGCAGGGTCTTGGGCCAGAACGTACTTTGTTGGATTGGAGAAAACGATAGAGGGGGTGAATATCGTTATATAATTTTCGGAATACAAGAGAAAATACGCAGCGGAAAATCAATCAATCACGAACTCAGATTGGTTTTACTTGGTTCAAAGTCGCGATCGGCTCCTACTCCAAGGCCCACGATCCTTGACCGATTACTTTGGGCAATTCTATAATCGCAAAGAGACTTTTACAAATCGAGTACAAGAATAGAATTGGAATTTAAATTACAACACTTTTTATTAACGACGCCCGAAGTGGATCGATGTTTGGAGCAGAGGGTCATCGTCGGCGCTGGAATCTCAAAGTTGAACTTTGTCGGAGCGCAACACTTGAGCGAAAGTGTCTGGGGCGTTGAGAGCAATGGATGTTGAAGCCTTGGGGGTGATCCCCCTTTTATAACACCCATACGGGTGCCTGTGTCGATGGGGACGCCTAACACGTGGCCTTCCCTGCGCGATCTCTTATCCGCAGGCTCGGTCAGCGCTTATCCATCTCCACTTGGGCACCTGAGCTGATGGGGGCGCCTGTGACCTCACGGGCGCCTGAGCTGCATTGGTACAGAGGCTTCGCTGTTGTGATTTGGTGTTTACCTTTACACTGGGGCGCTCGTATCCATACAGGCGCTCATGCCCATCCGGGTGCCTAGCCCCAGTGAGGCACCTCACTTGCAGAAGACCAGTCCTTCGATCCTGCAACTTGGGTTAGTTCCAAAACACAACAAGCAAATGCGTTAGCCATTAGTTACAACCTTAGCTGTCTTGGTTCTGACTTCGAGTCTCCCAAATGGAGCCCTAGGTCGAACCGACGCCTACTGTTCCCTCAACGGGGAATGCATCCTCACCTACTCCTCTCAGGAGAGTTTACCTTTTGCCAACTGGCTCCTCCGGTTGGACTTTTGCCCAATCCACCTGACCAGGTCTTCGTGCCCAACTTCCGGTCAGGTCTTCGGTGCCTAGCCCATTGCCAGGACTTCTTGCCCAGTCCTCGACTAGGACTTCATTGCCCAACTTTCGGTCAGGTCTTCTTGCCCAATTCTCGACCAGGACTTCTTTGCCCAGTGTACCTAGGACTTTTCCTGCACATTCAGTTAAGCTTGTTAGATCATAACACCACCTTAACTTCTGAACCCTTTGCCATTATCAAAACCCAGGTTTGACTTAAGTGCTTCCTGCACCAACAATCTCCCCCTTTTTAATTTATGGCAACACGGTTCAAAAAGTTATGTTAAAGAAACAAGTAATGTAAAAGATATTTAGTTTCCACCCCCCCTGAAATAAAAATTCTCCCCCTGAGTTTTTCAAAAATAAGTGGGGGTTTTGAAAAACACTTTTATGTCCTTGACTATCTAAAGGATAAAATTTTCAACGGATTTTTCAGTTTAATCACTTAGAAAATTTTCCAAAATGATTTTGAGTTTAAACACTTAGAAAATTTTCCAAAATAATTTTAAGTTTAAACACTTAGAAAATTTTTCAAAATAATTTTGAGTTTAAACACTTAGAAAATTTTCCAAAATAATTTTGAATTTAAACACTTAGAAAATTTTCCAAAATAATTTTGAGTTTTAAACACTTAGAAAATTTTCCAAAATAATTTTGAGTTTTAACACTTAGAAAAATTTTCAATATAATTTTGAGTTTAAACACTTAGAAAATTTTCCAAAATAATTTTGAGTTTTAACACTTAGAAAATTTTCCAATATAATTTTGAGTTTAAACACTTAGAAAATTTTCCAAAATAATTTTGAAATGCTTTAGATTCGAAAACAAATATGTGTAAGTTTTTTCGTTACTTTACTTTTTGAGAAAGGAGATAAAAATTTTAAAAAAAATAAGAATTTTTTAAAAAAACTTTTTTTTCCATAAAGGCTTCTTTTCTCTCCTTTCCTTTCTCTCCCCCTTTGCCATATATCAAAAAATATTATAGCAAAAAAAATTGAGTAAAGAAAGTAAGGCTCTGTATTGAACCAATTCTAAGCATAAACTGGACTAAATCAATTTAAATCTTCTTTTTCGGGTCCTGTCTAACCCAGTTAGCTACTTACTAACCGTCATAAACAGTAGCTTTCGCTAGGGTTAGTCAAGTTACGTGATCTGATCAAGTTAGATTTTCTATGCTTGACACTTAACCTGATTACTGTTCAATTGGTATTTATTGCCCCAATTACTACAGATGCACTGACTTAAAGCATCTTGAATCAAGGCATAAACCTAAGCATCTCAACCTAGTCTAGGTTGTCAATCAAGAGTACCCTAAGGTACTTGTGAGATGCTGGCTTCTAGATTTATAGGTGCATGCAATTCTAGGGTTAGGGCCTAAGCTAAAGTCCATTTGCAAAAAAAAACCCTAGTTTTGAAGGGGATAAGTTTTTGAAAAAAAAAAACTAAGTCGAAAAATCATTTTAAATTTCAAGACAAAAATAATTTTTCAAACATATTAAATAACAGATCAGAAATAAAACAATTTTTGAAAAAATACATGTAGAGCAATCCTATTCTACTAAGCATATCATTATAAGTATGAAGTATCTCACTTAGCATACTAATTGAAGTGACATAGTACTAATAACTTATCAACCAGGTAATTAACAAGTGAATCTGATACATGCATAAGAGTCATCTGGTCAACAGTAAGACCAGTAAAATCAAACCATAGTCAAGCATAAGTCAACCCTACTCAGTAGGGATAGTCAAACAATTAATAGTACAATGAGATAGCTGAAAATGTCACTCTGATCTAAGAAGAAGGGCTAGGAGGATCAAATGGGCCAAGCTGCCAAGATCGAAACAACGACATCATTTCATTGTATCGTGAGTCGTTTGTCTCTCGATCAGATCGAAGGGTGCCCATGTGCTCAACGTGATGGGCCTCGATCTCCTCCCTGAGGCTGTGTATCTCCGTATGCAATAGTGTAATGCGCTGGTCGGTAGTCAGTGGAGGAGGCTCCTGTAAGTACTCATTGATCTCGGCTGCGAGATCGACCGCGTCTACCACCACCTCCTCGTCGGAGGCATCCTGCCGTCTAGCCCTCTCTCGTCTCCATGATAGGACCCTGGTGGCCGAAACGTCTATCCCCGCTAAAGAGAAGTTTCTAAACCCTATTTCATCGAACTCAGTCATCGAGATAATCTCCCCAGCAGTGATATCGCGACCATGGTGGTGAAGAAGGGCAGTGATAATATGGCAGTAGGGCATGCATACTCGATCGTGAGTAGATACGCTCGATGCGTAAATGATGGTGTAGAATATGTGGAGGCATATGTCTATATCTAACTGATGAATCATGGCGTAGAGTAGAAAAGTATGAAACGGTCGCATGGTCGCAACATCTCGGGTGGTGAGTGGGAGTACACAACGAACTATAACTCGGTAGAGGGTATAATCCTAGACTCGGAGGTCAGTGGACTGAACCCGCCATGCTAACAGGTTCCGCACATCTCCAAAGAAGTAGGAGTAAAGAGTGTCTAAAGTGATATGCGAATAGGGGGTGCGAAGGGAGGGTCGGTCGGAGGATAACAGCAAAAGGTGGACTGTGACTGTCGTAGTCCGAGAAACCGATTAAATAAAGTTGGAGAAATAGTTAGGGGAGTGCCTTGTATGGTGGTAGAGTAGAGCAGGTCATCAATTTTGACTAGGTTATTGTAAAATTCTGCACACAGGGTCGAGTTCACAGGATGTGTGTAGAAGACTAGATGATCTAGTTGATAGAAGTTGATCGCATCCATAGCTAAGGGGTAGGATTGGTTAAAGAATTGCCTATTTAGGATGCTAGTTTTTATAGGCTTATAGGTTGTTTGGGCAAACTTGTTAAACAATTCCAAGTTGGGGAACCTTGGGTCGGGGTTAGGATCGGCCACGGGGTTAGGTTGAGTGACGCGACATTTTCTAAATATGTAAAGGAAACTTATGCTTTTAATAAGTGAGATAATAAAAAGAAATTACTTTAAAATGCATAATAAAATTGATACCAGGGCGGCATTTTCGAAGTAGGGCGTTGGAGGACACAAGTGTTGGTGCAGGAAGCACCATATCGAACCTTGTTTTGATATTGGCAAAGGATTCAAAGTTAAGTTTATTTGTGATCTAACAATGTTACTCAAGTGTGCAGGAAAAGTCCTAGCGAAGGGCTGCTAGGCACCCGGCGAAGGACTGCCAGGAAACAAAGTCCTAGCGAAGGGCTGCTGGGCACCTGGCGAAGGAATGCCAGGACACAAAGCCCTAGCGAAGGACTGCTAGGCACCTGGTGAAGGAATGCCAGGATATAAAGCCCTAGCGAAGGAATGCTAGGCACCTGGCGAAGGAATGCCAGGGTACAAAGCCCTAGCGAAGGACTGCTAGGCACTGGCGAAGGAATGCCAGGGTACTGAAGCCCTAGCGAAGGACTGCTAGGCGCCAGGCGAAGGACAGCTTGGGACTGAAGACCTAGCGAAGGACTGCTAGGCACCGGGCGAAGGACAGCTTGGTATCCAAGACCTGGCAAAGGACCGCTGGGCAAAAGTTCAACCAGAGGAGCCGGTTGGCATCAGGTACATTCTCTCGAGAGGAGTAGGTGAGGACGCGTTCTCCGTTGAGAGAACATTAGGCGACGGTTCGACCTAGGGTTCCATTTTGGAAACCCAAAGTCAGAACCAAGACAGCTAAGGCTGTATAAAACTAACAACTTGCTACTTTATGTTGTTTTCGGACTAACCCTGGATGCAGGACCAAAGGAAAGAGTGTCTGCAGCTCAGAGAGCCTCAAAGGAGTGAGGCAGCAGCTGAGTGTCCCGGGCGCCCTGAGTGTCCCGGGCGCCCTGAGTGTCCCGGGCACCCCCAAGGTGAACACAAAACAAATGAAGCAAAAGCAGCTTCAGCTGAATACTGGCCGGAGCGCCCTCAGCAGTCAGGGCGCCCCCAGCAGTCAGGGCGCCCCCAACACCCAGGGCGTCCCCAGCCACCAGGGCGCCCCGCACTTGGAGCCAGCGAAGAGGATAATATTATCCAGCCGAGACTTCTGCTGAACAGGTCAGCCAGGGCGCCCTCGACTTCTCGGGCGCCCCCATCAAAGCATTATCCCGACTTTGAAGGGATAACTCGCTGATCGCGAGAAGAGGGGATCACAGGCCACGTGGAGGGTGCCCCCGTGCTCCAAGGCGCCCTCAGAACCCTATAAAAGGACCTCGACCCCCCAAGCTTCAACACAACTTCTTCCAACGCTGTTACGTTCTTCTGCTCCTGGGCTTCACCCCAGAAACCTTCCAACTCGACACGAAAGCGCCGATGACGTTCCTCTGCTCCGAGATAAATTTTCTACACCGAACGTCGATAACGAAGAACTATTTTCTTTCAAGTTTACTATACTACTATTGTAATCAATCTTTGTAAACTGTTTTTGCGCCTCATATAGAATTGCCCAAAGTAAACGGTCAACAACCGTGGGCCTTGGAGTAGGAGTCGACTTAGGCTCCGAACCAAGTAAAACTACCTGTGTTCGTGTGTTGTGTTTTAATTTCCACTGTGCAATTTCTCTATCTCTAAATCCGAACGATTTACGATATTCACCCCCCCCCTCTATCGTATTCTCTCGATCCAACAACAAGAAGGGCTTCCGGGCGCCTTAAGAGGAAGAGAAGTGAAGGAGGATTTTGGTTTTGGTGTGGGGAAAGAAGAGGGAGACATGCTCCTTATATAGGGTTATACGGGCGCCTGTGAAGTGTTGGGCGCCCGTGTTCATTGGGGCGCCCGTAAGGTCACGGGCGCCCAAGTTAGTAGTCTGCTTTTGGCAAATTTGACTACCTTGGATAAAGACAAAGACGTAGGCGCCCGAAAGGTCACGGGCGCCCGGGTCAGGTGTGTCTGGTTTGACAGCTTTAGTTGTCTTGGTCGAAGATAAAGTCGGGGCGCCCAACAGGTCACGGGCGCCCGTGTTGACCGAGGTTTGACTATTGACCAGTTTGACTGTTTGACTAAAGTTGACTATTTTGACCAGGTTTGACTCTTTTGACCAACCAACAATTAAATCAATTAAGCTCTAAATTGCAATTTTTAGACACGATTCAATGTTTTTACTTGACAAAAGTACAAAACCAAATGAATTGGTTTGGAGCAAGACAAATTTGAATTAAATTAGGTCCTAACCATCTCACCCAGTCTATAGTTATCAATCACGTTAACCTTATGGGTTTTGTGAGACAGGTTTTAACAAAATGAAAATTTTAATTTGAAATCATGGTTAATTTTAAAAGTTGAATTAATTTTTTAAAAAATTAATTAAGTTTTAGGTTTATTTTGAAAAGTGGTTGAATCTAAGATTAATTGAAATTTATGTTAGATTCAAATCTGACAATAGTAAAGTGAATTTGATTTTCAATAATTGGCTTTCAGGTCTTGGCGAGGCACTAGGCCTTCTTTGGTCGTAGCCTTATTGGATCATCAACCCTTTCCTTGACAAAGCCTTTTATTGAAAATTCATTTTCAAGTTACTCTTTGAAAGATTTTGGTCTAACTAGTTTGGGTTTGGGATCGGTAGTTTTGGCTAGTTCCACCAAAATGGTTTCCCTAACGTACTATCATCTCACCTCCACCCAATACTATGTTGTTCAAATTTCAATTAAGTCATTTGCCCTTAGTCTAACCAGTCCTAGGTCTAAGCATAATAAAGTGCAGAAATAAATAAACAAACAAGCATGCAATAAAGAATTTTTAAAAAAATATTTAATTATAAAAATTATTTTTAAATTGGCTCCCCCTGGACTATAGCCTCGATAATGATTAGGCAAGATGTGAATCTTGTCCTTGGGGATCCAATACTGGTTTGGTCCAGCTTGGTTGTTCAAGCAAAGCTTGGGAACCCATGCTTGAATTTTTGGCTCTAGGTTGGTTCAATACAGCATAATACGACCGTTGTCTCGACTTGGTTCGATACCCTAACCCAGATCGATTAAGAACGGACTTCTGTTTTCCAAAGATCATGTCAAGACCCTTGGAACCCGAAGTAAATCATTCTAAAGCCACTTTGAGCTCCTTGACCTGAGTTTTCAAGAAGGAGTTTTCTTTCTCAAGATTTTCAACTTGAGTAGAGTTTCCTTCTTGAACCTTCTCGGTCAAGGATCTCGAGTCAGCTTCCTCTTTCAAGAGTTTTACTTCCTATCGGAGGCGCTCGACTCGAATTTTGGCTTTCACCAAGTTACGAGATAAGTACGCAATTAATTTAGATAATTCAACTTCGGAATAACCTTTTACCGTTATTTGACCATTTTTCGAGATGATGAGCCTTCCGTCATCTGGCTCCGATTCCGATCCGGTGTCGATGTCTTCCGAAGTGGTTAAAGCGAGAAGATTTGACTATGGGGCCTCTTCTTCATCTTCGGAGGAAGATTCATCTCACGTGGCTTGGAGAGCCTTCTTCCTTCAAGTCTTCTTGGCTTCCTTCAGATTGGGGCATTCTGATTTGTAGTGGCTCTTCTTGTTGCATTCATAGCAAGTGACATTCGTTTTGGTCTTTGAAGATGTTGAAGGTTTAGCTAGATCTTCCTTTCATCGGCTTGCTTTCCTTCTGTTGGTTTGATGCTTCAGCTCCTTGTAGTAGTCCCGAGTTAGCCGCACCAACTTGGGTTGATCCCCTTCACTATCTTCTGAGTCTGTTTCTGAGTCAGACTCGGGTGCAGGTTGAGGCTTCTTCTTGAGGACCTTTCCTTGGGATTTACCTGCAACAAAAGCAATACTTTTCTCGATCATCGTGCAACTAGTTTGTTCATGTAATTCTTATTCTGAAAACAGTTCATCTAATTTAATTTTTGAAAGGTCCCTAGAAACTTTGTAAGCATCTACCATAGATGCCCACAGAGTATTCCTAGTGAATGCGTTTAGGGTATACCTGATTAGGTCACGGTTCTTTACCTTGTGACCTATTGTTTGTAGTCCGTTCATCAGTTCCTGGATTCTGGCGTGGAGATGTGCTGCTGATTCGCCTTCGTTCATTTTTATCGTGTAGAGTCTGTTCAGCAACAGATCCCTTTTGTTGATTCTGGTGTTGGAGGTACTTTCGTGCAGCTCAATTAGCTTGCTCCAAAGTTCTTTGGCGTAGTTGAAAGGTCCCACCCGGTTCATCTCTTCCTTGATCAATTCACACTGCAAAGTCTGGGTTGCCTTTGCATCAGCCTCGATCTTTTTCTTCAACGAGGCGTCCCATTCAGAGTAGTGTTGTGCCACTCCTTCTGCGTTCTTGGGGATTTCAAGGCCAGATTGGATTATTATCCACATATCCACCTGAGTTTTCAGGTGGACTTCCATCCGACTTTTCCAGTAGGAGAAATTTTCTCCACTGAAGAGCAGTGGTCTAACTGTGCTGGAACCCTCTTGCATGGCCATAATAATTTCGGAAAAAAAACAAAAACAGAGAAAACTTGTTCCAAGACTTGGTCTTGGATTAGTAGTGTGGAAGAAAATTAATAGAAATAAAGAACGACCGAGTGGTGTTGCACCAACCTCGATTAAGGAGAAAATTTTGAAAAAAAATAATTTCGTAAAATCTGAAAATACTCCCAAATTAGTGGTTGCACCAAATTTAAGACACCTGCTCTGATACCACTTGTTGGATCGGAGAAAACGATAGGGGGGGTGAATATCGTTATACAATTTTCGGAATACAAGAGAAAATACGCAGCGGAAAATCAATCAATCGCGAACTCAGATTGGTTTTACTTGGTTCGGAGTCGCAATCGGCTCCTACTCCAAGGCCCATGATCCTTGACCGTTTACTTTGGGCAATTCTATAATCGCAAAGAGAATTTTACAAATCGAGTACAAGAATAGAATTGGAATTTAAATTACAACACTTTTCGTTACCGACGCCCGAAGTGGATCGAAGTTTGGAGCAAAGGGTCGTCGTCGGCGCTGGAATCTCGAAGTTGAACTTTTTCAGAGCGCAACGCTTGAGCGAAAGTGTTTGGGGTGTTGAGAGCAATGGATGTTGAAGTCTTGGGGGTGAACCCCCTTTTATAGCACCCATACGGGTGCCTGTGTTGATGGGGGCGCCTAACACGTGGCCTTCCCTGTGCAATCTCTTATCCGCATGTTCGGTCAGCGCTTATCCATCTCCACTTAAGCGCCTGAGCTGATGGGGGCGCCCGTGACCTCACGGGCGCCTGAGCTGCCTTGGTCCAGAGGCTTCCCTGTTGTGGTTGGTGTTTGCCTTTACACTGGGGTGCCCGTATCCATACAGGTGCCCGTGTCCATCCGGGGGCCTAGCCCCAGTGAGGCACCTCACTTGTAGAAGACCAGTCCTTCGATCCTGTAACTAGGGTTAGTTCCAAAACACAACAAGCAAATGTGTTAGCCATTAGTTACAGCCTTAACTGTCTTAGTTCTGACTTCGGGTCTCCCAAATGGAACCCTAGGTCGAACCGACGCCTACTATTCCCTCGACGGGGAGTGTGCCCTCACCTACTCCTCTCAGGAGAGTTTACCTTTTGCCAACCGGCTCCTCTAGTTGGACTTTTGCCCAATCCATCTGACCAGGTCTTCGTGCCCAACTTCCGGTCAGGTCTTCGGTGCCCAGCCTGTTGCCAGGACTTCTTGCCCAGTCCTCGATGTTGATGCAGTCTGACCCTGATTATTGTTTTGGTGTTGACACCGATTTAAGTTTTGATTTAAGTCTCGTTAAACGAATTGGGATTAAATCCTAGTCGCGGACTGGGCACGAAATCCTAGCTTGGAGGGCTAGGTGGGAAAAGTCCTAACCTGGAGGGTTAGGCATGTGAAAAATCCTAGCTTGGAGGGTTAGGTGTGGAAAAGTCCTAGCTTGGAGGGCTACGCATGGAGAAATCCTAGCTTGGAGGGCTAGGTGAGAAAAGTCCTAGCTTGGAGAGTTAGGCATGGAGAAGTCCTAGCTTGGAGGGCTAGGTTTGAAAATTCCTAACTTGGAGGGTTAGGTAAAAAATCCTAGCTTGGAGGGCTAGGTGTGGAAATTCCCAACTTGGAGGTTTAGGTGAAAATTTCTAACTTAGAGGGTTAGGTGAAAAGTCCTAGCTTGAAGGGCTAGGTGTGAAAAGTCCTAAACTCGGAGAGTTGGGTAATGAAATCCCGGCTTGGAGGGCCAAGTCCTAGCTTGGAGGGCTAGGTTGATGAAATCCCGGTGAGTGAAGCCGGGTGACTGAAACCCTGGTGAGTGAAGCTATGTCCTAGCTTGGAGGGCTAGGTTGAAGTCCCAGTGAGTGAAGCTGGGCATGGCACGAGTCAGAGATGGGTCGGAGGCTTGTTCTTGTGACTTAGAGGTGATTTGACCTTGCCTGGATCAGTCTGGTGACCGATCAGGGAAGTTGGCACGGTGCTCCTTCGTGGATCGGTCTGGTGACCGATCCAACGATGACTGATCGGTCTGGTGACCGATCAGGGAGCATACAGTGAGGTTGGGAACCTACTGCTCGGCTCCTGATCAGTCTGGTGGTCGATCAAGGAGTGTGCAGCTCACTCACTGCTCGACTCCTGATCGGTCTGGTGACCGATCAGGGAGCACACAGTGAGTTGAGTTCTGATGGACCCGAGATGGATGTCACGAAAGTGGGTCTCAAATTTAGATATTTATAAAAAGCTAGAAACCCTTTTTGCAATCAAAATATGAAAACGTAGTAAAGGGGCCACAGGTCGTATTTTTCCTAGGGCTAGTTGATGTTGTGTGATTCGAGCTCGTGTTTATGTGTTGTTTGTGAATTTTGGATTTCAAATAAAATTTGGTTT
Source organism: Boesenbergia rotunda (assembly GCA_024364735.1). Lineage (NCBI taxonomy): Eukaryota > Viridiplantae > Streptophyta > Magnoliopsida > Zingiberales > Zingiberaceae > Boesenbergia > Boesenbergia rotunda. The sequence goes on from JAGFNQ010002513.1 coordinate 220,590, forward strand.
TGGGTTGCAATCGAAAATGAAAAAGAAACGAAAAGAAAAGAATTTTAACTCTGGAGCTTAACTCGGCAAATGGCAATTAAGGGACTCAACCAATGAACAATTTATCCAACTAATGTAACCTTGTCCAATTTGGAAATCAAATCTGTTATCAAATCAAACCGGATTCTGATTGATACTAATGCAAGGAATTTCTTCAAGAATTATTACTCCAACCGAAACAATTGCAACTCAATCTTCAACCAAACTGATACAAGATCAGTGCCACACTTCACTTGACATCAAGTGCAGAAATGCAAGCTGAAAAATGCTGCAAAGGAGATTTTGCAGTTCAGAAATTGATTGGATGCGATGGAAGCTACTTCAAGCACAAAAGTACACTACAAGGAGTGTCTAATCCTGATACAAATCAGTGCGGAGGTTGAGCTTGATACACTTGCAGAAATTCAGCAATTCAGGAAGTGGAAAAATAACACTTGATACACAAGAGAGAAAATGGTAGAAAACTATGTGCCAAAATGATATAGCAATTCAGGAATTTAGACTGATCGACTAAGCTTGGAAAGATAGCTAAGAAGGCAGTGAGATGCAGAAATAGATGAAAAAAAATTCAGACACCAAAAGACTAATCAAAACAGAAACGTTGAAGAACTTGACACAACAAATCTGTAGAAAACTGCAGGAACGTTGCAGAACTTCAGAAACTGCAGACAGGTATGCAGCTACAAGTTGGATGCAAATTCAAACAAAACAAATGAACTAGAATGCTACCATCCAAGGTTCATCTAAGATTCACAAGAAATAGGCATCACTTGATACAATTCAGGTGCTGAAAATCAGAAACTCACAGAATTGGCAACTAACTTTTGCAGAAATGAAAAACTGAAGTACACTAACCGAGTTGAAACTAAATGCAACAATTGACTTCAATAACTATGTAAATGAAATGAATAATAGAGTGGATTCAGAAGATTAAAACTAAACTAGTTTGATGCAAAAATAAGAAACGGCAGAAAAACCATCTGAAACTCAGCAAACAAACTGATACGCAGGAAAAGAAATGGCACGCAAGCAATGAAACAAGAAATTCACTGAAATGAAAAGCAATTATCTACTAAACACCTTCCCTAGCTATTAAACTAGAAGATTTGAACCCTAATTAGGCATAAACTAATTGGAAATGAAGACTAGCAGCTGATACAGAAAAATTCAGAAATGGAATTGGCAGAAATCGAAAACTATAGCTAACACAATAGAAATTGACTAAGTAAACTAAATCTCAATCCCTCATCTCAGCTCAAAAATCCCTTGCTGTCACTCAAGGATGAGCCTCGAATTGAGAAAGAAACGATCCATACAAGAAAATTACAGCAGCTGGAATAAAATTCAGAAATGAAGTTACGGCAGAATTTAAACTGCAGCTAAACAACTGAAATACAATATGAAATCTAAACCCCAATCACTCCATTAGCTCAAGATCTCCTTGTTCATCACGCAAGGGCTGGCCTCAAACCCCTAAGCTCAGCAATTCACTGGGGAACCGAATCTGCGATCCATTCCAGCTCAAACTATGTTCAAGATGGAAAACCCAATCGATTTCTTCAATTCAGCCTTGTCTGATTGAAATGAAGGTGCGGGAATGATCCAAATACTCCAGGGAAACCCTCTGGATAGCTTGGATTGATGTAGAACTGGACAAAACTGAAATCGAAGCAACCAAACGCAAAGCTGAAGAAACCCTCACTCGGCTCTGTTCTTGCCCAATTCTGAGCTGAAACCTCCACGGATTGCTCTCCCCAGTGACCTCGAACTTGATCTAAATGCAGAAATGAGGTGGTCGCGCCCCTTGGATTGAAGAACTACTAATGAAATTGAAGAACACGCGAAGAGGATGAACAGTGCGGCGGAGACGCGATGAAGCTGAAGGCTGAGGAAATTATGATTAAATACTTAAACATAGACGACCCAGATTGATTTGAGAAAATCCAATGGCTGATCTTCATCCGATCTGACCCAAACTTTGATGATATTGATCAAGGGTCAGGATCTACCTCGTGGTAGCTCGGATCCTCCAGATGTGCAACAGATGGTCCAGATCAACCTAATCTTTGAATGGACAGTCTAGAACCCTCTTGGCTTGATCCAACAGTTGGATGATCTCCGATTGGGATGAAAGTCTCAGATCTTGATCAGAGTGCTTGATTAACCCTAACCCTAGCTCGGATTGCCTCAGATGGTCCCAGATGGTTCAGATCTAGCCGCTTTTGAATCGGACGGCCCAGATTAATCCGAAGTTTGATAACTCGATTCGGATCCACTTCTGACTCAAGTTTGACCCAGTATGCCCTAGGTCCATGAACCTTTCATGCCTACAAAAATAGATCAAAAATTTAGTGGTCAAATAATCCAAATATGTATAAATTTACAATTAAGTCCAAAATAACAGCGAGTCCTAAAACCTAGGGTAAATTCACAATTAAGCAAGAAAAACATGGGTCAAACATGGATTTTAGCAACTAAAATAATTAATAAAATGGTACTTATCAACTCCCCCACACTTAAGCTTGAGCGTCTCGCGAAACCACTAATTATGTATCCCCTAGATTTCTTAAGCATAATTAGAAGCAAATGAAAAGAAATTACCTAAGGTTGTCAATTCTCAAAAGTCTAAGCTCTATGGATTAGTATATCGTCCTTAAATCAACAACTTAGCCTTTTAATCCATCATGATTCATTGAGATGAATTTAACTCACTAGCCTTTCAAGGGAAATTTTTGGGGGCTCTTTTCTTAAGTTCTAAGTTGATGATGAAAGTGGAGCTCACTCAAACACACATGCTTCTTGCACTACCATAAGCTTGCTTATTATCTACTCTCCACCATTATTCATGATTAGGATCAACATCTACAAAAACAAGTGAAAACATGGAAAATGGTAAGAAATAGAGTAAAAACCAAAAAAAATAGACAAATTGATGGAGTGGAAGACTTGGTTGCCCAGGTATGTTTCCAATGTACTTTTCTTCTCTTTACAGTCCTCTAGTGATATCAAAAGTATGGTGGAGTAAAACTTTTGCCTTGCCCTTCAAAAATTCGATGAAAAGATCCTTTGTGCTCATTTTCTTTTGCGTGCCAACTTTGCATGCTTCTCTTTTCTCATTCTTCTTTTTCTTCTTTCTTTCTTTCTTGTAAGGTCAGAAATGAAATGGAATAAAGCTTTAATTTGGATGAGAAAAACTGCAATGATTTTATAGTGCCAAGTCTTCAATTGTGTGCCACTTTGTTTCTTCCCCCTTCTTTAAATGGTCGAAACTTCAACCTTGCTTCCGAACTATTTTTCTTCTTTCTCAACTTTAAATGGTCAGCTGCTTGTTCAGTCCTTATGTGCTCAAATTCCAATCAGAATCAACTTCAACTCAGCATTGTCGTGAGCTTCCAATGAATAGCTACTCTCTTCTGAATCTACCTTTAATATGTTTCTGAAATTTTTTTTCTTTTTACAGCAGTCAATGGATTTCAGACCTGGCAACTCTTTGATTTCTTCACAGCAGTTACACATTTAATCCTAACACCAAATCGTAGTGGAGAACTCAATTGTTTCACTTGAAAATTTCTGCTCAGCATGTTTGAATTCCATCCACCACACAATCCTTTTCAAGTTGATACTGATCTGCACAGCTCATTTTCATGTTTGAATTCCAGCACTGCCTGATCAGATTTCGGCACTTTAATTCAACTAACCAGCTGCGTTTCAAATTTCTGATGGCTGGCTGGTTGATGGACTTGTTCTTAATCCTTATCAGCAAAAACTGTTTCACTTCCAATTCAGATTAGTTTCGATGCAATTTCAGAAGCACTTGAATTTGTGCAGCTGCAGCTCAGCATTTGATGCCAAGCTGTTTCTAATTTCTATAGTAAAAGCAGCTGAAATCAGGGTGGCCGAACAGCTTCAATTGGCTTTTGGCACAGATTTTTCTGCAATTGTTTCAAAAATTTTCTGCATTTTCCTGCTTCAGATTTCAGCAGCTAGCCGGCTTCAATTTCAGACTCTAGAATAGTTAGGTTCTTCATCCTTGCATCCTCTACTTCCTTCACATCAGTTAGCATCACATATTTACTAACCTGCACGAAAATTTTCTGTTTTGGCACAAAAATTCTACATTGGATCTGATTTGTTCAGCTTGTGTTCACTTGAGTCCATGGCACTTCACTAACATTCTTTTCTGTTTTGATCTGAGAATCAAATCAGCCTCCTTCCTTTCTGATCCATAGTGCCGGTGCTCTATAATTCTGATTCACAGCCTTGAAAAATCATTCTCAGTTTAAGTTGAGCACAAAACTGTCTCACTAGCATGCAATCTGATTTTTATTCTTTTCTACTGCCTTTTCAGCTTGTATTCTCAATTTTACTGCTCTCCATAACCTCTGATAGCTGTCAAGTGGTTTTCTTGCAATCCAATTCAGTCCAGCTCAGATCAGTCTGTTTTCTTGCAATCCAATTCTCAACTGATCCAAATCTGTTTTGGATCAGATTTGGCACAAGCTTTCTGCATTGGATCAGATTTGGTTAGCTTCAATTCAGACTCTATCAGATTGTTGCTGAACTTAGCTTCCTCAATTCCAACTTCCAAATTCTTGGCACAAAAATTTTTTTCCTTTTTGCTTTTGCGTGCCATTTTCTTCTTTTTTTTTCTTTGCCACACCATGCCACTTGGATCTTCAAAATATGATAAGGAATCTAGATGCTCCACTTGCTTCCATCCTCTTGCTCATTCTTGGAATTCAAACTCACTCAAACTCATTCTTGGCACATGTAATTGCAAAAAAAAAAAAAATCTTGAAATGCCTCTTTGATACCAAATCATTCCAAAACACTAGTCACTCCCCCACACTTAAATCTTTGTCCGTCTCGGGCAAAGTAGCATTAAGAAACCTCCCAAACAACAAGTCCATAGAAAAGTAAGGGTAAGAGTAGGAGATAAGTAAAGAAAAATAAAATAAACATGATTAGTGTTAAAAATTGATGTGGATGGGTAAACAAATTGATTAGTCTCTATAGATGTGATTCAATCGTTGAAATATGATTTTGAAAGAACCTAAGCAAGTTCTAGCGTGCAATAACATATGTGTGTCACAAATATAAGGCTAATTCTCACTAGGCAAAAATAATTCATCTCACGTCCTCAATTAAGAATCTAAAGCAAAGTAGTACTCAAGCATCCAAGATTTCATCCATTAGCTCAAACCTTAAGTTTTAACAACCAAATTTAATTTATATTCAAAAGACTCTAAAATGACATGAAGATAACCTAAAGGGATACATTTATTCCTAGTCATGCAAGAAACAAATGTCCAAGAAAACTAATATGGTATCTACAATGACTCCTAGTCATTCTACTCTACTTACGCATTTATTAGCAAGGATTCAATTTAAAAGAAAATTCTACTTCTAGAAAGCATAAAAATGAAACATGCAATAAAAAAAATACAAGAAAGAACAAACTCCCCTTTATTTCTGGTGGACGGAGTCTATCAAGAAGTAGCCTCCATCGTGGTAGTGGAGGAGTCTGGGTGGCTGAGAGGGCTTCCTTCATTTGTTCGACTTCATGGTACAGGGCTCCCCCACACTTAGACTTCACAAAAAATTGCTCAGGTGGCCGCAGGCGATTTAGGTACAAGACCCATGTAAGAGGTGGAGTGCTTCGAATTAGAGTAAGATCTACTCCTCCCTCTTGATGCCTTTTGAAAGTTCTTCCAGGAGGTTGGAGCCTGTTCAGTTGGAGTACCCACTCCAAAAGTCTTCTAGACCCTGCAAAACAATGTAATACCTCTCTCAAGCGTGCAGGGTAAGAAGGAATGAAATAATATCAGTCTCTGCCGAAATGTTTCCAAAACTGCATCATATCCAATGAAATCAATTCTTGGTGCCTCAATAAATTTTTCACGATTATTTTCTACAAAAAATGCATCCAGAAATTCATCACAAATAATGAAATCAATTTTTGGCACTTCAATAGAAATTTCACAATTATTTTCTACCAAGGATGTATCAAGCAATGTATTACAACCAATGAAATCAACTTTAGGTGCCTCAATGAATTTTTCACAATTATTCTCAGCATAAGATATATCAAAAGACTCATCACAACAATCAACATCAATTCTAGGCACTTCTAAAAATTTTCACACTCAGGATTTACATCTGATGTATCACAACACGTTTCATATTCAACAAATTCAGCACTAGGTACCCCTATGAATGTTTCACAATTATTTTCTACAAAAATTGTATCCACAAGTGTATTACAAACAATAAAATCAGTTTGAGGTACCTTTATGCAATTTTCAAAAAAAATAGGAGGAATACTTACCTGATCATGCTGAAAAATACCTGGAGGTTCTACAAGAGTAGATGTAACTGTGGCCTCCTCCTGGTCAAGTATAGGTTCCATCTCAGGCTCAAGTTCTGGTGGACACTCAACTAAAACAGGTGATCCTTGGGCTCTTGCTTCCACCATGTAAGTCCCTATACTTTCTGGTTCATCCTCCTACACCACAGGTTTAGGAGCTCACAGCACATTGGCATTCAGCCAAAACCAATAGATGTACACGACATGAACAAGAACAGAGCATGTATGAAGTTGTACCAATATGTTTGCTACAAAAACACAAAATTTCCGAAAACTTACTCCTTGCACAACAGTCATAAACGAACAAGAAACCCACAGGAATCGAAGCAGCTATCCAAACAGAAAACCCTAGCTCATTTCTACATGATTCCATTCCAAAACCCAAATCAACATAACCTTCATGGATACAAACTGATCTACACTATCAAAAACTTATTCCTAAATTAAGATTTCATCCACTGACAAAACACAATTCAGAGTAGAAATCTTTCAATTACACAAAACTCGAATTCCTAATCTCATGCCCAAGATCACGCAATCCAAATACCATATCAGGAACCAAGAACCCTAGATCAAGATCCCCTTACCTGAGGCTTCTCACTTGCTGCTACTCTGCTCAATCCAAGGCCGGCGACTCCCTTGCTCAATCCCAACCGTGCCCACAAGGAAGGAGTTGGATCCTTGCCGATGTGTCGATGGTGTTCTCCAGATCAACTGAAGCCGGAATGGACAGCGTCGCCGGGGGGGGGGGGGGGGGGGGGGGGGGGGGGGCGGGGGGGCGGGGGAAGAGAGGCTAGCTTGTGACTCTCTCTCTCTCGGACTGAACGACGGTCGGCGATCCGCGATGCTTGGTGGCGCCGGTCGAGAGAAGGAGAGGAAGAAAGGACCGTGGCCTCGCCGATAGCTTTGATCGCTCCAGAGGGGGTGGAGTTCGCCGATCGCACCGTGAGGGGAGAGGAAAAGGAGTCGAATGAGGAGTAGTGGCCGGTGAACACGAGAAGAAGGGATTTAAGTGAGGGTGACTTTTGCATTTAACCCCTCCAGATTTAGCCAATCCCACGCAAGCCCTTATGTTTGGTTAACTTTACCTTCTAGCCCCTTCAATTTCCAGTATTTTAACAATCGAAATCAGTTTTAAAAAAAAAACCCCATTCGTCGTTTCCATATCGCGAACTCCCCCTCAAATTTTGGTGGGTAGCTTGGTCTAGCCATTTGTATAATGCTTCAGTTGGCGTTTAGTTCTTCTAAAGCATCCGCGCTCTGATATCAATTGTTGAGATGGATTGGCCGATAAGGAGGGGGTGAATTGCCCTACAAGAATAAGCTAATCATTTACTTTCTTTAAGCAATGATAGAGTTAGTTATAACAAAATTAATCACTATCATAAGCAGTTAACTAAGTAAAAGAAAGAGGCACAGAATATACTTGATTTACAACTTGGATGGTTGCTAATCTAAGGCAAATTAATAGCTCAACCCCAGAATAACTCCTTGTGGGCGGAAAAGTCTCTTACATACTTGTAGTCTCAGAGAAAACTAAAGAAAGCTAATAGGAGAATCATTACTATTCAAATTAATTAAAACTCTGAGTTTTAGGGGTCTATTTATAGCCCCTAAAAAATCTTATCGAAATGCTGACGTAACACTTCTTGGGTGAAAGTTCTTGTATTTGACTTCTCTGCCCAAAAGTTTTTCGGGAGAGAATTTAGTGAATTTCCCAATCGAAGCAGTCCAAGAGATTGTGAGCCTTGGAATAGTAGTCGCGACGCTATGAATCATGTAAAAACAAAAGTGTTTTACTTTCTGCCATTGTATTATTCTTATTTTGTTTTTCTGTTGTATATTCGAGTTTTTGAAAATATTTTAAAAGAAGAAAAGAAAAGTTTTAAAAATAAGATTCATCCTCCTCTCTCATTTGTTTCGATCCGATAATTGGTATTAGAGTAGGATCACTCTGAATTGGTGCAACCATTATTTGAGCAAAATTCGAGTCATTTGTCAGCTTATTTTCTTTTCTCCTACACTACTAATCTAAGACTTAATCTTGGCAAGCATCTCTTCCTTTCTTTTTTTTTGCAAGATATGTTCAACTAAATGACCCAAAATGAAGGATACATCCCCACTCGCCCCCACTCTTTAACAGGGATGATTTTCAAGACCGACATCGAACAATGGTTTAACATTCAAAGAGGGTATATGACTCCGATAAATGAAGTATTAGGTACGGCCCTAGACCCAGAAAAATGGAACTCGAAAATGAAGATATACATTCTTTTAAAGCATTATAGATAAAAGGTCAATACTTCAAAAACTGGATTTCATTCTATCATTAAGATATATATTCTTTTAAAACATGTTAAACTTGTGTTTATCAATTTGTGTATTCTTTTGATAAGCAGTTTTGACTTTGTCTATATCTATTATAACTTTAGATTTATATATGAATAGGATTTTTTTTCAAAATAGAAAATTTAGTGAAATTTGAACCCTATGTTTGTTTTTTTAATAATCTATCGTATCATACTTGTTGCAACATTGAATGATAATAATACTAGTTGTTTTTAGGGTTTAGGGATGGATTTGAATTATGTGAGCATGTTATTGTGATGGAAGTGATGAATGTATTATTTTTTAACCACGTAAGATGCTTTAGTTATTGCTTTGTTGTTAAATATTATAGTAAAAGATAATTACGTTCATCCCAGACCCCTCTTATAGTCCTTTTCCAGATTATGTGAATAGAGATAAATTACGGAATCAACTTATAGCCAACGAATAGCTAAGTGGCTAAGGAGTGGGAGGAGTTTTTTCCCAAAGACATGCACCCACTGGGAATCGATCTCTACTCCATTATAGCAAATAGGACTTTGTTGATAAGTGAATGAGTAATGTATCGTGGTTTGTAAGTGATGATGGTGTGTGAATGTAATGAATAAGTTTTGAATATTAAATTAAAATTTGAATATAAACAGGATTTAAATCTTGTAATTAAGGAGATTCGGCTAAAATTTTAGCTAAAATAGCAATAAAATTTTAAAATAGCGATGAAACTTTGATTTAGAGATGGAATTTTATTTTCTTTGCTAATGTCAAATCAAAATTATCAACCGCTAAATGCAATTAGTGATCGAAATTTCAGCCGCTAAATACAATTTTTCTTATAGTGAAGATTGCTGGCAATTGGTTGAGGTCGAAGACCAGTTCCTTCTTCGTCGAGCAGTCATGAGTCTAGTAAATCAAGAAACAATCAGGGAAAAACAACTTGGATGAACTGATTAATATGAAATTTTCCAGAATAAAGCAAGTAAACACCTTTTTTGATTTTTCATGAGTAAATATAGCACATTTATTATAATTTTAAACAATACTAAACACTTCAGGTCTTACTCAATTGTAGCTTAGCTACAATTTAAAGAATCATCTAACCACAAGGATGAGCATAGATGATGGTCATTGTGCTAGTATGCGCTGAACAAAGATACAAAAGGAGGAACACCAGTCTTTCATTCGGTGAGCTTGAGAGAACCTTGTACATGCTTCAATGGTGATATGATTCCTCTCGCAGGCCGTATGAAGGTATAAGTAGCAAAGAGGAGGAATGCAACCAAAGGTGCACTTTGGAAGTCCATTTTATTGCAGTTGAGAACAGCAATCATCCATAACCATTATGATCGGGGAAAAAAAATTATGACATTGATGACTCCCAAGGAGATCTGAGAGTGATCTTTCCGCAATTCCCTACATCTATCTTGTCGAATTGATTGCAGATCAGCTTGATGTCATTATCAGAAACCTTTTCCATCTCCTTGAGCTTGTAAATAACAAATTCTGATTTACTGCGTAGAATATAAAGAAGAAAAGTCGCATGATCAATCAAATCGTAGCTAGAGAAAAATAGCCAAAAAGAATAAAGAAGATATATACATATATTCACAATAAATCTGAGAACTGAAAACATGTTTAATTCATACAAAAAGATAACTACAATAATAACAACAACAACCAAGTCTTATCCCACTAGGTGGATTAGCATACAGAAAGATAATTGGGAGAACAAAATAGTAGACACATGTTTTCCCAATCAAAGGGAACTATCAATAACATTAAAATAGGATGAATATTAAAACCAAAGGAAAGTTTACAAGACACAAATGAAGGTTAAAAAGAAAGCAATCAAGTGCTTACCTCCTTGATGTAGATCTAATTTCAAAGGCAATAGAAAAGAAAGGGGGGAATTGAGAGTAAAATAAATAAAATAAATCAAAAGAAAAAGGAAACAAGATGAAGAGAGATTGAAAAGTGTTGTCCATAAAAAACATGAACTTCCTATAGAAATGACAAATGAGAATCACAAACAACTAAAAATGCCAACTCAGTATCTCATCATCGAGGGCGTCAGCAAACCAACATGATTAATTGAACTCCTAAATTCCCAGCAGTAGAGCATATCAACTGAAACAATAAGATATGAATACACATTTAACAATCTATCCAATGGCAGAAACAAAACAACATGATTGATTGTCCTTCTCTATGTAAAAAAACCACTTTAAGTAAAGCCTAGACAGATTAACATCATAAGGGCATTTCTTTGCATTTGAAACGAGTTCAGTCTCCTTACAAGTCAACAACATTCAAAACTCTCTTTCTCAGTTGCGATAGAAAATTTGATAATCCACCAATAATTCAGTTTCCCTAGAGAGGAATAATGTTCAACTTTATGCACCCATGGTAAATAGTGAATCCTTGAGATCCTCAATGTTTACATAATCCTTTCGGAACTAAATTCTTACATTTTACACCTTTTGAAACCAATTTTCACCTTGGATTTATTTTTCTTAAAAAAAGGTTCTACCTGATATTATTATCCACTAAATTTCAACCTAGTCTTCCTCTTCAACTCTCATGTTTCTCCAATTTGTTAGAAACAAGATGAGATTAAATGAAACAGATACTGCTCAGTTTATTCTTTTTCTTACTCTCCAAAGTGTACAGCCAAATCTAACTTACAGCGTGACTTATCATTTCTCAAGACTACCATTTATTTTCCTTTTTAACTTCTTGACCAATTAAATGAGTTCTGCAAAGCTATTCCGTGCATACAAAAGATAATGCTTCTAAAACAACTCCTTGAGTTGAGTCTGAAGGACGAAAACTTTAAAAATGCTAAAGAAAGACATCAAAAGGAACAAACAAGAAAGCAAATCCTCATGCCAAGAACAATGCACATTAATTTAATTGGTTCTGTAACTCCATTGAATATTCTTCCAAACAACAGCATTCCGTTATCTCACATATATGAATCTTGTCAGACTCATCACATTCAATTTGTTAATACTATTCGTGCCAAAAATGAGATATTAGTAAGAAACTAATCAATTCAAAACAAGTTGAATTCTAATGCATGACTAGATCAACATGAGGAAGAAAGAACTAGGAAACAATAGTAGTTCGAGCAAGGTAACTCACGTCACAAATCCGTCGTTGTCCATATCAGCAGCAAGGAATTCTGAGACAGTCATGTCCCTGGAAAGCACCCATTGTGCTATGCTCCTGTGCCTCTTGTGGATTCTCGCCTCAGCCAAGTAAAGAAACGCACGAGCCACAGCAAGGGTGGAGACGAGAAGCCACAGTGAGGCAAACAGTCTGCCGGGCAGCGTCTTGAATGCTTTGTCCCCGTACCCGACCGTGGTTACAGACATCACAGAGAGGTAAAAGGAGTCGAGCCAACCAAGCCGCTCCACAAAGCGGAGCACGCCGGTGCCGAGGCTGACGCAGAGCAGCACGACGAAGAGGGCAAGCGCGACTTTCATCCGTATCCTCATCCGCCCCTTCTTGACGTCGATGATGTAATTCTGGGCAATGCTGCGTCCATGCTGGCTTTCATCCTGATTTTTTTGATTCGTATACTTCTTGTCATCGATCTTGTTCAAGGAGGAGAGGATGAGGGACTCCTGGACGTCCAGCACGTAAGAAACCGTCCCGGAGAGAAGGCTGTCGACAAATCCGAAGCCGATGATGACGAACAAGACGCAGAAGATCTTAGAAAAGGCGGTGGAGGGGGTGATGTCGCCGTAGCCGATGGTGCACATGGTGACGATGCAGAAGTAGAGGGCGTCGACCACCGGATGGGTCTCCGTGCCTTGAAAATGGTGGTGATTAAAGGTGTAGACGGCGACCCCAAAGGCGAGGTAGGCGAGGAGGAAAAGGAAGGCCTGCTTGATAATGGACGGCCGGTCGGGGTTGTGGCGATGATGGGAGGGGAGGACGTCATTGATGGCGGACATGGCCGGCGCAGTGCGGGATCGGTGGAGGTTGATCTTCCAATTGTCGGAAGAGGAAGGGTTAGGGCTGGGATTGTCGGAGGAAGATCCATCGGGTTGTTGGCCGGAGGCGGCGGCGAAGTGGCCGAAGATGAGGTCTTTGAGGGAGGAAGCGGTGGCGGTGGTAGGGGTCGAGATGGGAATGGTGACTTCGCCGTCTTCAGGAAGAGGGCACAGCGACAAGGAACGCGGAGTGGAGCTAGTGAGGGAGGGTCTCCGCCTGTGGACCGGCGGCGACGCCGGAGCAGGCTGTGACGGAGAGCCGGTTCTGATCGAAAGCAACGGTTCCGTTTCCATGTGTTTGCGGAAATGCCTTTAGCGATGAGATCCACAAAAACTACGAAACCAGATGGATACTTTACGATTTACCCCCCGAAAAAAAATTTTAAATAAAATTTTTGGAAATATTAATTTAGCAAGGAGCAAGAATCACACACAGTCCGTTTAGTTCCTGAATTTTGTAAAACACCATAAAAACTCTTGATTAATTAGTTGCGCCGGTAAAGTATTCATTAGTTTTGAAAATTAAAGAAAATGACGGGTTATTTTGAAAACATGAATCACTGGGTTGGCGCTTATTTTCCAGGTATAAATATATACTCTGCTTTTATTCATTTTAAATCCTTCATCGTCTTCCCTCTTGTCGCATTGCCCGCTCGCCCTTTGCGATAGGGTTCCACCGCTTCCTCCCCAATCGTCGCCTCCGCTGACGACGGAGAAGCAAGAGTTGTATCCGATCTCATTCACTGGGCTAATGCCACCGCTTCTGCCTCCAACCACACCGGAGAAAGAGCAGTCTCAGCTCTTGTCCCCGGCGCTGAAACAACAGCGTAAGAAGTAGCCGCTTCCCCCTCCAATGCCGGATGATCTCAACCGCTACAAGTGTTCAGAATATATTATTATTGTCCCCGCGGGCATGACGCGATTGATAATAGTTCACTTGGATGATCCCTCACTTCCCGAATTCGATTCCTCCCTAGTAGAGCGCATAGTATGCTGACGGAAGAAATCGCCACATGCTGCTGCATGATCAGGCCATCGGGTACCGATATCATCAGTGATGAAGTCGTCACGTGTTTCTGTCCCGCGATTTACCCTCGTTGACTGGGGGAGGCTCTCATTGAAGGTTGTGGACAGGATCGATTAACCAAGTAGATTATACTCATTATATATATATATATATATATATATATATATATATATATATATATATATATACTGTTATAGTACGCGACTTCAATAAGCGCCTGTGCGCTACTGTTGATTTATTTCCTTTTTAAAATTTAATATTTTCTAATCCTGTCATCGTCTTTATCCTTCGAAGGCTGCTAAGTGCTAACAGCCATCGTTGCCGACCTCCAAGACGAGAAGGGGAAGGCTCTCTGTGCCGGCCTTGGCTCCGACGACATCGCCACGTATGTCCACTGCGACGTCCGCCTCGAGTCCGACGTGAAGCACGCCATGGACACCGCCATCTCCCTCCACGGCAAGCTCGACATCATGTTCAACAACGCCGCCATCCTCGACCCCTCCGGTAGCAGCATCGGCGGACTCGAGGTGGACGTCGCAGTGGACATACGAGGCGATGTCGTCGGAGCCAAGACAGCGCCGATGCTGCTGCCGGAGGGGTCGAGGATGGCGCGCCGCCTCCGGCTGCCGTCGCACGCACCAAGGAAGAAAACGAGCGATGTCGTGCCGCCCGCTGTCGCGCCAAGGAAGACGTGCGCTGCCCGCCGCCCGCTGTCGTGCTGCCCGCTGTCGCCCAAGGCCGGCACAGAGAGCCTTCCCCTTCTCGTCTTGGAGGTCGGCAACGATGGCCGTTAGCAGCCTTCGAAGGATGAAGACGATGGCAGCCTTCGAAGGATGAAGACGATGACAGGATTAGAAAATATTAAATTTTAAAAGGGAAATAAATCAACAGTAACGTACAGGTCGCGTACTATAACAGTATTGTATATATATATATATTTATTAATTTTTAATTTAGATTATATTATATTACCGTTTTAAAATTATATCAAATAAAATAACATAATGTATAATATAATTTAGATTATATTACAAAACTAACTACTCCACACCAATCATAATTTTTATAATATTAAAAAACAAAGAAATATACAAAACTATATAAAAATTTATGTTAAGCATCTTATCACGTAAATTCATACGGAACAAGTATATTTAATTTTTATTTTTTTTATTTTTATTTTTGTTATCAGGTGATTATATCGTTTAAGACTTTATTATTAAAATTTAATGGTTGATTATAATATTAAATATAAAAAAAATTAAATTAAAAAAATAAAGTTTATACTAAGTTTGTGCAGGAAAACTTTTAGCATAGATGATAGATCCTAATTTTGCATATTCAAAATGGTATTCATCTCATTTCGTCAAACTTTCGTGGGATCGGGTCGGTCACTTCAAGTTCAATTTATCTGTTGTCTGATTCATCATTTTTTTATTTCAATGAAAATCAAATGAGTGTCTTATTTTAAGTAAGCTATCTAAAATAACTTGAATTGATTTTATAATTGACGGGTTGCTTGTTAGTTTTCATAATGTATAGCAATGGGTTGTTAATTTTTATAATAATATAATGTCATTGTTTTAGATTAACTTTGCTTATTAGAAAATAATAATTTACTTAAAATAACATTACATTTTAATAAATAAAACAAACTAAGAAAATTTTATGATATCTTCTACATTTTAAATAGATATTATTTAATGATGGACTATATGTAGCTGCGGATTATTAGTTTTTATTTTATTTTATTTTTGATTTATAAGGGATATTCAGGTTTACGTCCGACTAATTCCTTTAGCTGATCGGCCCTGTCTCACAGCCTTCAACGAGAGTGCTCATCGATCAACGAGGGTAAATCGCGGGACAGAGATATGTGGCGACTTCACCACTGATAATATCGGTACTCGATGGTCCGATTATGTAACAGTCTGTAACGATTTCATCCGTCGACAACTCAACACAGTATTCTAGAAAAAAAGTTAGTTTCAATAAAAAAATTCAAGTTTAAAATTATTAGTTTAAAGTAAATAATAATTATTTTATATTAATTTTGCTTATTAAAAAATGATAATTTGATTAAAATAGTATTTTAATGAATAAAACCGAGGTTTGAAAATTGAATCGGACATCGAACTGCAAGAATGCAAGAATTCAAAGGTTGAATCGATTTAACTAAAGATCCAATTGAAATATAACTTAAATATAATAAAATATATATTTATATAAATATATGAAACTAATAATTTATCCAACTATTTTCTTTAAAAATAGAACAATTAAATTGAGCATGTGATATATTTTTTGTCAACAACTCAACACAATATTTTAGAAAATAGAGTTAGTTTCAATTAAAAAATTCAAGTTTAAAACTATTAGGTTCAAGTAAATAATAAATTTATTCGTTGGGGACTTTGGATAAAAACAAACTAGGTTTTTTATATTTTATTTTTTAATTTTTATTTTTCAGTAAAAAGACAAAACTACAAGGGAGGAAAAAAAATCAAAAAATAAAAAATAAAATAAACCAAATCGGTTTGTCCGATTTTTTTGATTTGCCCGGTTCACCGGTTCTCGGCTGGTTCAGAACAATTCGCACCCAGTCCTTGAGTAGCCGATTCTCAGAGTCAACTCGGATCGAAAATCTAGCCGATTTTCGATTCAACCGGTCCAATGGGCCGGTCCGATTTGATTTTCAGAACACTGAATAAAACATATTAAGAAGACTGTGATACCTATTAAATCTCAAATGAATATTTTTTTATCACGATCTACTATTTACAAGTTAACAGGTAACTGTTACAAATATATAATAACAGCTAGTTACTTTAATTTTTACAACAATATTATTATTTTATATTAATTTTATCTAGTGAAGAACGATAATTAATATTTCATTAAATAAAATAAATTAGGAGATGTCAAATAAATATTATTTAATAACGATCAATTATATAGAAATTAACAAATAGTTATTATAACGTGTAACTATTGATTGTTAAAAATTACATATTACAGTAATTACTCCATAATTTTTATATGATATAATAGCTACTCTTCTATGTGTTGTCGTACGAGTAGCTTCTATATATTGATAAATTATAGAAAACTCCCTAATATCTACTTGATCTTTGTATACACTCCCCATTTGAATTTTTCTTTGTATTCATTCCCTAACGGACTGAGTATAAAAGAGTGAAAATTAAGTATACATTAGTGAAAATTAAGTATAAAAGAGTGAAACTTAAGTATAAAAGAATAAAAATCGAATATAGAGTTTCTTGATGTGATGGATGCAACTTTACATACTCAAATTTTTAACTTTATACTCAACTTTCTTCAAATAATACTTATCAAACTGTCTTGTCAATCCCATCAGGGACTGTATATAAAGAAAAATTTGAGTAGGGATTACATACAAAGATAAATTTAAAGATGAAAAATTTATGAAAATTTTCCCTCTATATATTACTGCATCGATAATTGCTCCAACAATATTGAGTCAAGGATACTTTTAAAATAAAATGATTGATGGAGCACACATTTATTTCTTTGAAAAAGAGAGGCCTTGTTTCTTGTTATTTGAAACGCGACTAATAACTCCAATTCAATTGCATTGCATGTAATTAACACGCGTATGTAGAAAGTAATAACACATTTACAGCTACGGCCTGTAGTGCAATGAAAGGATAATAACTTGCCACTCAAATTTGATTCTTAATTACGATATTTTTAATAATTTTTTTTTCTAAATATAAAAATATAATCATAAAATATTAAACTCCTAGACCGTTATCATAAACAATTCCTGATTTATAACCAGTAAAAAATTTGTATAAGATCGAATTGATGATTTCAAATTTAACTATTATCTAATTCAATTTTTTTTAATAACACATTTACATTGAGACTGCTACATTAATTAGTTATCTTGTAGTATGATAATTCATTTTTCTGAAACCATTTGACTTAACCCCAAAATGTGAACACATCAATTAATTAAATGAGCAATTTGAGGATATCAAATAATAACGACCCAAAACATATGACATCTGATGGACCAATGGCTTCATTCCCTGCTTCACCAAGCCTGCCCTTATCTAATGCACTTGGCATACATAATCGAAAGGGCTAAGAATACCTGGCATCCTTCCGGAGAACATTGTATTTGATGGTCTGGATCGCCCTCATTTAATCCCTAAAAGCGAGGAATAAAACATTAGTAGATTACACAAGGAACAAAGAAATAGTTAGCATGGCTAAAACACTTCAATCTTTCTCAAATTTTAAGATATCAAACGCCATGAAGAAACTCATTCTGATCAGATGCTAGAGGTGTAGATATTGAACTAGTATGGTAAATTACAAATAGTTGAACCGAAATCATGTAGAGATCAAGTGTGGCAAAAGATGATAATACTCACCCTAGACGGCCTTCTCCGGCCTTGTTCCTGTGTGGCAATTCTACCACCCGAGTAGTAACTCAGCTACACCCTTGGGGACAAAAAATCATATAGGGATCAAGCAACAGACATTCTCAAACATTTATTTATCCTGGTACCAGCTTTAAATGGTCAGAATATTATCATGAAAACTATTATTTGCCTTCCAGGGAAGAGATGATATCAAGTTAACATGGAAGCAAAACTTAATAATAACAAATTAAGAGAATTTGATGAGATCTCTTATTAGATCATAAAATTTGACTATGATTCAGGGTAATTAGGGCTATATGTGAACTTGTACCACAATGGTAATAGAAACTCACGTTCACTATGATAATAATTAGAGATTTTACCATTCTAAAAAGAATTGAAATTTTACCATAACAATTTCCAAGTGTTTTGCATAATCATTAGTAGGGGTGCAAACGAGCCAAGCCGCTCGTGAGCTATTCGGATCTCGGTTCGAAAAATAGTTCGTTCGAGAGTTAACGAGCCGAGCTCGAGCTCGATTTCGAGCTCGAAAACATTATCGAGCCGAGCTCGAGCTGAGCAATATTTGGTTCGTGAGCTCGCGAACGTGTTCGTTAAGAGGCTCGCGAACGTGTTCTTTAAGAGGTTCGCGAATGTGTTCGTTAAAAGGCTCGTTTATCTTATTATATATTATTTATATATACATATATAATTAAATATCACATAAATAATAAATAAAATCATATATAATTAATTATTATAATTATTTATTTAAAATGAGCTCGAATTAAGCTCGTTTAATTTTTAAACGAGCTTTTTTCGAGCCGAACTCGAGCCGAGCTCGAGCTGTTTAATTTTATTACGAGCCGAACTCGAGCTTAAGAATTAAAATTCGAATCGAACTCGAGCCCGAGCTCGAGCCTAAAAATACTGAACCGAGCCCGAACTCGAGCCTCATACTGTTCGGCTCGGCTCGGCTCGATTACACCCCTATTATTCATTAGGCACTTTCTTTTTCATTAAAAGTGCCTGTGCTATTTAAAGTGAAACAGACGCTAGTTGACTTCATGGATTATATACAATTCTAAACTGCTTCACTAGTGTTTGTAGATTTACAATTATGAACTCTTCCCAAGATTTACATCATTTTTCCAGCTTAGTGCGAGATGGCTCATGTTTATCACTTGCCACTTCATTTGCATTTCTGTACTATGAGGTAGACATTTGCATTTCTGTACTATGAGGTAGAACTTTCATATGGTTTTGGAAACATACACTCTATGCTTCATTGCTTAGAATTTTTTGAATAAAATGGCATATAGGTGTCCAATATCCACATAATTTACTGCATGATTGACCCCAAAGGACTAAACATTTGAATCGAAAGAGAGTAAACCAATGGGCAATGGAAAAGATGAAACAGAAACATATAGCAAGTGAAAGGGAACCAATGCAACCTCAAACTGAACTAAAAGAGTGAAATAGCAATCTCATTCAATCACAACCATACTCGCAATGGTAAATTCCAAAAGTTCTTCTGGTAATTCTCAATGTTAAAATCTTTTCGTTGGTATATGCCCAATTCAACACATTGACCTTACAAAGTGCATCATACTCTGAATAACTTTTTTATCACTTACATATAACAACAAACAATCCGTACTCAAAGCAACAATCCACCTTAAACAAAATTGCAGACGAGCTTACCTAAAAGTCTGAATTTCCGCATCATTTTCTCCTCTCTGTTTTTCCTCACTTGCCTTCAAATTGGACGCAAGGAAACTCCATTTCTAAGGATAGTTTGCTATCTAAAAGCATTAAACAAAGTAGATTAAGAATCTACTGCTATCTATCAATATTAGCTACTTTCTCTCCGTCTTTCTTCAAGCATTGCGGTTTCTTCCAGTAACATCCAGAGATCCAACTCATTTCTCAAACCCTCTTCCCGAAATCAAATAGAAGAAGAAAACATCAAAAGCAACAGGCACATTCCGTACAAGAATCTCCGGAAAAGACAACGGCGGAGATCAAGAAGAAGGATGCGCGAGAGCGAGCACTGACCTTTTTCTCCTCATGAGCCGCCTCCACCACCAAGCCGGGGAAGCACTCGCGGATCGCGGCATGAACAGCGACATCGGATTCGGGAAGGAAAAGGAGAGATCTCTTCGCTTTCTTCTTACTTCGCTCCATGTTCGGGGAGAGGAACGAGGAGGGCGAACTAAACAATGGAAGGTCGTCACTGTGTCAGCTCTGCTTTCCGTCTGATCTATTCCTTTCCCTCGTCGTTTCCCTCCGCCCTCTTCTGCATTCCAATTTGTCCCTTTGATAATTATTGATTTTCTCCTTTTCTCTATTTTTTTCCAATTTAATCTCATCCCCCCGCCCCTACATATAAGGACTTCTCATCTCTTTCCTCCCTCATTTACCTACATTATCTCTCTTTTCTCTCTCCTTTACCAACAATATCTTTTATCAACGTTCGATGTCCATCATGAGCACTTCCCAATTTATCCTGATGACCGATGAAAAATTTTCATGGAGCCAAGCCGGTCATTCAATTTGTCTGCTGCCTGGTTCATCATTTTTTTTATCAACGTTCGATGCTCTCAAAGAGTAGATACTACAAAAAAATCTTATCATTATCGACAAAATTTACTGACGAAATTTCGTCAATATTGAGCCTTACCGACGAAACTACGACAGAAAAAAATATCAAAATATTAATTGTCGAAAAAAATATTTTCAACAGAAATATCAGTCCGTCGGTAATTCTTATTTACCGACGGAAACACTATTTCCGTCAGTGTTTCCATCGGTGAATACCGACGAAATAGCAATTTTCGTCGGTGATCACCGACGGAAATACTATTTCCGTCGGGAAATATCGTAAAGTTTGTTGATGTGTCTGTGATACATTACTGATGAAATACGTGTTCCGTAGGTATTCCGTAGGAAATTAAAAAAAATTATTTAATCCGATAAAATACAAACATTACACACATCAAAACATTACAAACATCGAAACATACAAACAAACATCAAAATTAGAATTGAAACATCCAAATTGTAACTTACAAACATTAGAAACAAACATTACATATCATAATTTAATCCGGTACAATACAATGATTACAAACATCGAAGCATCATCCAAACATTACATATCAAATAAACATTACAATGATTTAATCCGATACAATACAAATATCAAAACATACAAACATTCAAATTACAACAATATAAACAAAGTACAATATCAATATCCAAATTCAAATTACATACCATGATATAAGAAAATAGAAAACATCCCTATATTTGAAAATCATGCAAGAAAAAATAAAATAAAATATGTTATGATAATGATTACAAAATAAATATAATAATATATTATAAAAATGATAACTACAAAATTTGTCTAAAATATAAGTAATTATATATGAATAACAAATTTTAATATCTGGATATATATCTGGTGAATATGATAAGGATGTCTGGCTAAAAAATAATGAGTCCTAAAAGGCAAAAATATAATATATTTGACTGTAATTATAGAATAAATAAATTTAACATAATTAACATACCTCAGGAAAAATCTACTCGCCACTTGTGTTATGTTTGTGTTGGAGGGGTGAAAGTAGCTAGGACCGCCATCATTTGATCCATAAAAGCTTTATGACTGGCCTCTCTCCTCCGATCGTCCTTCACTCTCTTCAGATCCTCCTCCGCTCTCCTCCTATGCTCCTCCGCTCTCCTCTGCTCCTCAGTGGCTTTCCACTGATCTATCTCTTGATTCATGGAGGCAATTTGAGAGCGCAGTTCTTGATTTTTTTGTCATAAAGACTGCACCTCAGAATAAGAAGCGGACGAAGTGGCATAACCCTTGGGCATCTTTAAACGATCGAATGTAACTTTGACCTGTGAGCCAAGCTCGTAGAGGGTGGAGTTTTTTGTCCATCCATCGACAACATCATAATAGTGTTGGGACCGGTAGACGAGCTAGAGGGGGGTGATTAGCTCCGATTTGCTCCGTGATGATTTGTCGCGGCGGAAGACTCGAGCAAACGCTAACACAGGATTTACTTGGTATCCACCCCGGACGGGTGACTAATCCAAGAATCCACTCTCCACACTCTCTCATACACTAGAAAGATCTCCTTCTTGAGGTGGAGAAACCTCTTACAAGCTTTCACAAAGATACAACAAGAAACAAAGCAAAATACAAATGAAATCTTACAAGATTTACAATGAATAAACTCTCTTTGCTTTCCTTGCTATCTTCAAGCTTGTGATTGCATCTAGAACCTTGGAAATGCAGCAGCAATATCCTCCAAGGCTTCCCTTGAGATGGCACTAATGAAGGAGAAGAAGGGGAGAAGAGCTGCGGCTCAAAACCTGCGTGAAAACCCTTATACCCGACGCCTAGGGTTTCTGAATCGATTACCACGTCAAATCTAGCCGTTCAACGGCTAGTTTTCGAACCGTAATCGATTACCGATACCCTGAATCAATTACCCAATCGATTCAGAACTCTTCTGTTCTCTCGCGCAAGCTGCCGTAATCGATCAGCCAATCGATTACCGATACTCTGAATCGATTACCCAATCGATTCAGAACCCTTCTGTTCTCTCGCGCAAACTGCCCTAATCGATCATCTGATCGATTCACCCAATCGATTACCCAATCGATTGAGTCCAACCTAACTTGTTTTCACAAGTCTAGGATCCCCTATCAAGTGTCCGGTCAACCCCTTTGACCAACATGGATTTCTACTGCCTAGCTCCCAGCTCGGACTTAACCTGGTTCCCAACCAGATTCGCCTAACCCTCGAGTTAGGTCTAGTCTCTCGGTAGACTTCCACCTTGCCAGCATGCGATCTCCTCGATCCATCTAGACTTCACCTAGTCCCACTAGGTGTGCCTAGTCCCACTAGGCACTTTCCCATGCCAGCGTGCGATCTCCCCGATCCACCTGGACTTCACCTAGTCCCACTAGGTGTGCCTAGTCCCACTAGGTCTTTTCCCATGCCAACGTGCGATCTCCCCGATCCACCTGGACTTCACCTAGTTCCACTAGGTGTGCCTAGTCCCACTAGGTTTTTTCCCATGCCCGCGTGCGATCTCCCCGATCCACCTGGACTTCATCTAGTCCCACTAGGTGTGCCTAGTCTCACTAGGTGTGCCTAGTCTCACTAGGTCTTTTCCGTCAAGCCTCCAGTCAACCTTGACCCACTTGACATTATACGATATTCAAACATCATATGACATTCAAACATCATTATCAAACATCGAAACATCCAACCTTTAGCTTACCAAGCTTACCAAACCTAAGCTCACCCGAGCTTAGTCAAACTAGGTCAACCCTGACCTAACCAAGATTGCACCAACAATCTCCCCCTTTTTGATGTTTGACAATATGTTTGAAAAAGACTAATCCCTATTAGCCTTTCAATCTCTCCCCCTTTGACACACATCAAAAATACTCCCCGAGAGTCTATGTGGTCAAAGGCATGCCCAATGAAAGTCTCATACCTTCCATTTGAACCCATGCTCATCCTTGAGCATTCATCATGATGAAAATTCTCAATTTTCATCCTTTCACATATCCCAAAACTAAAAATTCACACACATGCTTTTAAGGAAGACCTCCCCCTCAAAACATACTCTAAACCTCTAACATTGCACCAACAATGATCTTGGGAGTTCCTAAACCTTTAGGAAATCTCAACTCGAGGTTATGAGATTTTGAGATTCAAGACTTGAATCAAAATCTCTCCTTACCCCTATAGTTTTCACCAAACCATATCCCTTTTTGATTTCATACTGAAAGTTACCCAAATAAACTTATAAAAGTATTCCAAGGGGCTAGGGATTAGTAGGTTACTCAAAATTGGGTTATTAGACTGAAAATAGACAGTTTCAGTCTTACCAATCGATTGGCGTTGGGAACCAATCGATTACACTAGCCTTAATCGATCAACTGATCGATTACTGCTGACTGTAATTGATCAAAGGATCGATTACGCGAGCTTCTGTGCTTGCAAAAGGATCTACCAATCGATTGACCCATCGATTGGCTATAATCCCAATCGATCACCTGATCGATTGGGAGTTTCTGAAATCTGAAAACAATTTCAGGCCGAATTTCAGAAACCCCTAAATAATTCTACAAAATTCGAAAAATTTTGAAATTTTGTGTAGACATTATTTATAACATGTACTATCAAGGAAAAATAGCTTTCTATGAAAATAACCTTTATTTCCAAAGATTGACACAAAATTGGAAACCATTGAAATATTTCAATGTTTCACTCTATTTTGTATCCATTTCATCAATGATGAGTGCTATCAAAAGATAGTCTTCACCATGATTTTCCATAATAGTTTTGAAATAGATTTCAAAAATAATTTCCAACCATATTCCTTGGGCTAAATGCACATGACTTGTACATTAGCTTTCCCAATGATTGGAGTTCATTTATATTCAACCTTTTGATAAGCCTAAAACTCACTAAGATACATATCAATTAACACCTTGAGTTTTGACCATCACCCTAACATCTCACTTGTTTCTAATGTGTCTCCAAACACATACAAGTCAACCTATGGTTTTAGTGAGATGTAAAAGTCATGTTCTCCCTAAACTAAGGGTTCATGCATTTCTATCTAGGCATCATAAACTTTGATCATCCACCTAGGATGTCAATTAGTGTCAATGTCCTTAATTTCAATAAGAATTGAGTTAATGCATGATAATGATTATGACATACATCATATGAGGATTTTCAAAGGAAATTATAGCTAGATGATGCATGTATGACATGACATGTAATATTTTCATAATAAGATATGAATGATGAATTATAATGTCATGGCATGTGATAGGGCATACAAGACATGACATAATAGCACAAAAGAAAATACCTAGATTTCCTATCTAAGTATCAGTAACTCATCGCTAAGCCATTGATAATCCTAACTTTGCCCCTAATTTCCAAGATAATGCCAACACTCCCAACTTGGCCTATTTTTGGATTCTAACCTAGTTGTGCCAACTTTTATTAAGTTCAATCTTCCAAAAATATAGTTTGGCACAAAATTTACTCCTCCTAGAGTAAACAAATAACTCCTTCATTTTCAAGGGTAATAACTCCTCGAAAATATCCCAAAGTGTCAACTTCATCAAGGTTAGGTTAACTACCCTTCCACTTTGAGTTGACACTCCCCAGACTTATCTAGGGTGTGGCGAACACACTCTTAGGAACCCAAAACCTATTGGCGCTCCTTGGGTGTTCTAGGTATTCACTAGGGATAACTTCCCTTGATACCTTCCTAATGGCTTTTCTAGGCTTCTCCGAAGCCTTAGTCATGTTAGTCATGTCTTGGTTACGTCTAGCGATGGCTTCCCTTGTGACCTTGACTTGGCTTCTTGATCTAGATTGAGTTCCATACATATATGGAACTCTATGATAGGATGGACCATCATCCTTGGTTTTAGGTTTGTATCCCAAACCTTTCTTACTCCTAGAGGGTCCTTGATTTCTTAAGTCAAGGTTTGAATTTTTGATCCCTTAAATAGATTTTCTATTTTCTTAAGAGATTTTTCCAATTTATCAAGTTTTGACCTTAAAACTTGATTTTCAATCATTACCTCATCAAGGCTTGGTTTTCTAATATAGCCTTGGTGATTGTTCTTCTTGGCCTTGTATTGAGTAGGTCTACCGTGGAAAGTTTTATTTTGCTCCCTATCCTTAGATGTGGTAGTCATAGCATGGAAAGCTTTATAGTTTTCCTTAGGTTTCTCATGCCTCCTATGTTCATGATAAATTGCATTAAAATGATAAAAATTATTTCTAGCATGCGTATTATCATGATTTAAATAAGTACCATTACCTAATGGTACCTTAGTCTTGTTCTTGGAGGCTCCCCCTTGATTTGAGCTCCTCCTTTTTGCATTAGTCGGATCCTTCCCCTTTGGACATTGATTCCAATAATGTCCCTTTTGTTTGCACGAGAAGCACACAATGTGCTTCTTATCTTTCTTTACTTTGGAGCCGACTTCCTTTGGCTTCTCCTTGGTCTTGGGTGCCACTTACACCTTCTTCTTGACCAATTTGGGACACTTACTCTTATAGTGTCCTTTTCCCCTACACTCAAAGCAAATGATATGATCTTTATTTTTACAAATTGAAATGTTTATACCTTTGCTTGTAGGGGTAGCACTTTCTTCCTCTTCATTGACATTGGAAAATGATGTTGAAACCTCTTCTTGTTCCGCCGTCAATGTCAAATTTTGCTCCTCTTCAACCCTTGAAGTGGAGGCTTCTTGAGCTTCATCTTCGGATGTTGAGCACCTCTCAACTTCTGAATCTTCTTCCTCCAATGAATCTCCCTCTTCGGATTTGTCTTGAATTTGTACAGTGGAGGGATCTTCATGAAGTCTTGCCAATTTGCTCCAAAGCTCTTTGGCATCTTGAAATTCCCCAATTTTGTTCAAGATGGTGCTTGGCAATAGATTGACCAATAACTTGGTCACTTTGTCGTTGGCCTCACACATCTCTTGATTTGCTCCTCATTCCATTTGCTTTTCTTGAGGAGCTTTTCTTTGGTGGTTTTTGGAGCTTCAAAACCCTCCATTAGAGCAAACCATTGCTCTATCTCCATCATGAAGTAATTTTCAATCTTTGACTTCCAAAGATCGAAATTTGCCTTGTCGAATGGTGGAGGTGCCCGGGTGTCATAGCCGAACTCCATTTTTTGAAGTTGAACTCTCTTGATGATAACTTCTTGAAATTAGGGTTTCTTCCAACTTCTTCTTCTTCCTCTAGCTCTTACCCTTTTGGCGATGAGTCCAAAGAAGAGCAACCTTGCTCTGATACCACTTGTTGGGATAGGTAGACGAGCTAGAGGGGGAGTGATTAGCTCCGATTTGCTCCGTGATAATTTGTCGTGGCGGAAGACTCGAGCAAACGCTAACACATAGGATTTACTTGGTATCCACCCCGGACAGGTGACTAATCCAAGGATCCACTCTCCTCATACACTATAAAAGATCTCCTTCTTGAGGTGGAGAAACCTCTTACAAGCTTTCACAAAGATACAACAAGAAACAAAGCAAAATACAAATGAAATCTTACAAGATTTACAATGAATAAATTCTCTTTGCTTTCCTTGTTATCTTCAAGCTTGTGATTGCCTCTAGAACCTTGGAAATGCAGCAGCAATATCCTCCAATGCTTCCCTTGAGATGGCACTAATGAAGGAGAAGAAGGGGAGAAGAGTTGCGGCTCAAAACTTGCGTGAAAACCCTTATACCTGACGCCTAGGGTTTTTGGATCGATTACCCAATCGATTACCACGTCAGATCTAGCCGTTCAACGACTAGTTTTCGAACCGTAATCGATTACCGATACCCTGAATCGATTACCCAATCAATTCAGAACTCTTCTGTTCTCTCGCGCAAGCTGCCGTAATCGATCAGCCAATCGATTACCGATACTCTGAATCGATTACCCAATCGATTCAGAACCCTTCTGTTCTCTCGCGCAAACTGCCCTAATCGATCATCTAATCGATTCACCCAATCGATTACCCAATCGATTGAGTCCAACCTAACTTGTTTTCACAAGTCTAGGATCCCCTACCAAGTGTCCGGTCAACCCCTTTGACCAACCTGGATTTCTACTGCCTAGCTCTCAGCTCGGACTTAACCTGGTTCCCAACCAGATTCGCTTAACCCTCGAATTAGGTCTAGTCTCTCGGTAGACTTCCACCTTGCCAGCATGCGATCTCCTCGATCCATCTGGACTTCACCTAGTCCCACTAGGTGTGCCTAGTCCCACTAGGACATTTCCCATGCCAGCGTGCGATCTCCCCAATCCACCTGGACTTCACCTAGTCCCACTAGGTGTGCCTAGTCCCACTAGGTCTTTTTCCATGCCAGCGTGCGATCTCCCCGATCCACCTGGACTTCACCTAGTCCCACTAGGTGTGCCTAGTCCCACTAGGTCTTTTCCCATGTCAGCGTGCGATCTCCCCGATCCATCTGAACTTCACCTAGTCCCACTAGGTGTGCCTAGTCTCACTAGGTCTTTTCCATCAAGCCTCCAGTCAACCTTTACCCACTTGACATCATACGATATTCAAACATCATTATCAAACATCCAACCTTAAGCTTACCAAGCTTACCAGACCTAAGCTCACCCGAGCTTAGTCAAACTAGGTCAACCCTGACCTAACCAAGATTGCACCAACAAATAGATCTCATTCAGCTGGTCGGTGGATAAAGTTTGTGACCCCCCCTTCTATTGATGGCTAAGATGCCTCGACCACTCTATTTGTAATTTTATCATGCATGAAAAAGAATTATCGGATTAATATTCAAATTGTATACAATTACTAACGTTAATAAAGATAGAAACAATTAAATAGAATAAAGATAATAATTATACGTGTATCGCCTGTGATCATGAATCGACAAATGCCGCATCTTTCTTCTTATGGGTCTTCAAAAAGATCTCCATATAAGTGGGTTGGCGAGCAAGATCTCATTCCTGTATACACAAAGTTATTAGAGCCTAATTATATGAATTTGGTAATTGATAAATGCAAAATTTACTTGCATAATATTGAATTAAACTCACAAAATCCATAGTATGCTCAGCAATAGATTTAGATCCGGATGAATACCAGGTTGTTCCGGTGCTCGGGTCACCTGGCTCTGTATTTCTATTGGCTCGAGCCTTTTCAGCATTTTCCTTCCAGCTTTGTTCAGCTCAGGTAGTCGTACATACACCCCAGGTCTCGGCATCAACATACGGTGGTTGTGTCGCCTTCTTTCTTAAATAATACATGTGGGTTCGGTACAACTTGGCACAATAAATATTCTAAGTATTTTTGAATTCTGCCTCGTGTTCGTCCTCCCATGTATATTTTTTCTGCAATGCAAATTATTAAAATTAGTTTATTAATGTTTAGAGTAGTAAATATATTAAATATACTTACCACAAATTCATTATAGTAAAATGTCTTTGTCTCCTCATCTACATGTCTCCATGTAAGGCCAGCAATGTATATTCTTTCTTTAAATTTTTTTGGTGATATACGAGGACACTCGGTGGTCATCCAGAGTGAATCTGCATAAATTTTTTTAAAATATTCAAAATATATTATAACTAAAGTCAGATATGAACATGAATTATTAATAATAAAAAATACTTACGATTCTCCAACAATTTTCAGAACCTTGTAGCCACAGAGTGCTACTGGTTGTTGACCTGGCTATTGCTCTTGCTGCTGTTGTGGCATAATAGTATCTACAAAAAAATTATAATACATCATAATAAAGTTTGGAGACATGATCATATAAATAAGAAATAAAATAAATGTATAACTTACATGATAAACAAAAAACATGATAACCTGTCATCATTAAGATCACATTAATCAATAGTAGCAGCTTCTAAAATCTCATCGCTAGACTCTGTTAGTTCAACAACTTCATCACTGCTGGACATATCTCCATCATCTATATCCTCGTAAGTGACATTAATATCTACAAGTAATTGAGATGTAGATTGGAGTTGTGAATCAACTAAATATCTCTCCACGTAATCATTCTAAAATGCATCATGGTTTAGAGCAGTGAGGATGTTCAGCATTTCTATGGTTGAGCGAGCCTTCATTTGACAAACAGACAACCATTGACTAGATCTTCGTCTCCTTGTAGGGTATTCAAGATAGAAAACTTGACCCGCTTGTACTCCGAAGATGAAAGGTTCAAATTTATTGAACCTTTTGTTGGCATTAACCTCAACTAAATTGTAATTTGGATGTATTCGAGTATCTGTTCTTGGGGTCGAATCATACCATGCGCATTTGAACAACACACATCTTTTTAAAGGTAATGTAGGGTATTCAACCTCTATAATTTCGACAAGTATACCATAATAATCAAACTCAATGTTACTATTCTTCATACATCCTTTGACGCATATACGAGAATTATAGGTTAACCTGCTTGTTTCTCAGTGCCTGATGTGGAATTTGATGTCATTAACATAGTAACTAGAGTAAACCATTATTTTACGGAGAGGAACTGATGCAAGATTTAATATCCTATCATCTTCGACATTTGAATTTCTACGATCTTTCACCAATAAAATTAATTTTAATATAAATTAGGAGATTGAATAATATTTCTTATAACTCAAATATTATTAAATTAAAATTGCTTTAACTTACATATATTTGGAACCATAATGTAAATTTTGTCTCTAACTTTGCAGCTATCTCACTTGCACCAAATAATGGATTTTACAGATATAGTTGTTGTTCGTATAAGCTAACAAAGAATTTCATATATAATTAAAACATTTTAAATCCTCATCGTAACATTTTAAAATGAATGATAGTTTTATTAGAGAAGTAAACTTACTTTATATATGGTTTGACCTCATGACAGTTTAGAAGTATGTATGTTCTCACAACATGGTATTCCTGTTCAGTTAACCATCTAGATGAAGATGCACCAATTGTCTTGTCAGGATACTTGATAATAGAAAGCATCAATGGGTCTATCGGCTGAGTATCATCAAAATTTCTAGGATATTTGTGATGTCTGTTTTCACATGATCAGCAAAATAATAGAAGCAAAAAGAAGATGCTTCTTCAACCAGATAAGCATTACTTATTGACCCCTCAACTCTTGCTTTGTTACGAACATTATTCTTTAATTTCCTCAAAAATCGTTCAAATGGATATATTCATCTGTACTGAACAGGACTAGCTATTTGTGCCTCGTATGGTAAATGCACTAGTAGATGTTCCATTGAATCAAAAAAAAGTAGGAGGAAAAATTCATTCCAGCTTACATAGTATAAGAGGAATGTTTGTTTTTAGGCGAATCATATCATCCACCATAATACACCTTGCTGTCAAATCTCTAAAAGTAGACTCAATTCTGTGAGTGCTTTCCAGACATTTTGAGGAAGTAAGTCATGAAAAACCACTGGAAAAAGTCTTTGCATCAACACATGACAGTCATGATTTTTCATTCTAAACATCTTTAATTTGTTCATATCGATGCATCTAGTCATATTAGAAGCATACCCATCTGAAAATTTTATTTCTTTCAACCTACTACATAAAACTTGCTTTCCATCTTTGTCCAATGTATAACAAGCCTTTGCTATTAGATGTTTCATCCTGATGCAATTTTGGCATGTTAATTAGCTCTTTTAATTCTTCACGTGATTGTGCAGTGTCTTTAGTTTTTCCAGGCACGTTTATCACAGTGTTGAAGATATTATCGAAGATATTTTTTTCAACATGCATAACATCTAAATTATATCGAATGAGCAGATGCTTCCAATAAGGTAGCTCACAAAATATACTCCTTTTCTTCTATCCACACTTGTACATCCGAACAATGTACTTATTTATGTCATCGGAACCAGGTTAAGAAACTGGTAAAAATCCATAACTGTTAATTTTTTCAATGATATCTTCAGCTGAAGAAATCACTGGAGGAGGTTTTCTGACTACAACATTCTTTAGGATTTTTTTTATTTCGCCTATAAGGGTGATCAACAGGTAAAAATTTACGGTGGTTATCGAACCAAAATACCTTCCCACTGTAAGGTAATGAAAATGTATCAGACTCCATCATGCAATGTGGGCATGTTAATTTTCCAGAAGTGCTCCATCCTGACAACATCGAGTATGCTGGAAAATCACTGATTGTCCATAATAATACAGCATGTAATGTAAAATTAGTTTTACTTCAACATCAAAAGTCAAGGACCCTATATTCCATAAATCATTCAACTCAGCAATCAGAGGTTAGAGGAAAATATTTATCTTCTCTTTAGAATTGGTTGGGCCAGGAATTAGTACAGTAAGGAACATAAATTCATCTTTCATGCACATCTATGGCGATAAATTATACAGTGTTAATATAACTGGTCAAGAAGAATACTGCTCTCCTGGCCGATCAAATGGTTGAAATCTATCAGCAGAAAGTCTCAATCTCACATTACATGGTTCCATTTGAAATGAAAGAAACACAATATCAAGATTTTTCCATATAGGAAAATCACAAGGATGGCACATTAGACCTCCTTCGTGCGCATGCTCATGATATCATATCATGTGACTAGCTGTAGTAGTGGATGCATATAAACATTGAAATCTAACAATTAATGGAAAGTAATACATAACTTTCCAAGCAATCTTTTTCTTCTTCTTCCCTGGTATGCGAGTAAGAGGCTTATAACGAGGGTGACTACTGATAACCGTTTCAGTCGTGTCACGGTTTCAAATACAATTTAAGTACCGAATTCCTCTAAACTAATGTAGCATAGAGTAACTCGAGTCGTCTCCCAACGAATGTAGTTGGTACATGATAATTCTCAGAATCGTATTTTATTGCTTTTGGATTTTCAATATCAAACTGGGGTTTGGATTTGAACTTTAAGACTACGAAAAGACATAGCAAAGCAGGTATGAAATCTAGTCTAATTAAGGAAAGACAGTACAGGTAAGGAAATCTAATTTAACCTAATTACAAGTGCAGTAAGGAAAAAGACAACTGGAAATTAAGCATCAACAAAATTAAACAGGGAACAGAAACCTACAGCATTAAAGAAATTTAATTTCCTAACCTAATTGCATGTAATGAAGACAGAGAACTCAAAGATATGGAAAAAGCAATACAAAGCAAGAGTTAATCAACTAAGAAACATCACAATTGAAATTAACTGTTCTAAAAGACATTTGACCAAACACCTCATATGCATGATTGAAATTGATTCAAGAACATGCAATTCAAATTGGGGAAGTTCCATCAACTATAAACATTCACTTAAAAACAAACATAACAGCTCAAACATTATCAAAAATCAACAAGCAACAATTAAATTGCAAAATTAGTTCAATGAAAGGAGCTGCCGAATCAATTGGAATTGCTGGAAATGCAGTGAAGAAACTGCTGCCGGCTGTGATGAATTGTGAAGAACTTCAATGAAAAGGAAAAAGAAGTGTTGCCGGTTGTGACAACTGCTGGAAATGAATAACACTGCTGGCTGCTGGAAATCTATTCTGATGAAGAGCTGTGAAGACATTATGCCGAAAGAAGCTGGTAAGGAACTGAATTACTATGAAGTGCTTCTGGAATCGAATTGCTGTGATGAAATTCTGCCAAATCTATGAAGAAGAAGAGAAATGCTGAGAAGAAGTAATGGAGCTGCCGAATGCTGAAAAGAAGAATTGCTGTGAAGCTGCTGGAAATTGGAAGAAGCTACTGGATCTAATCTGATGAAGGCTGGACAAAGACAAAGTTGCGAAGAAATAAACTTGCTGAAATTAAAGAAATAGCTGCAATGGAAAACAAATGAAGAAACTGCTATAAAGAACGGGTCGTCGGCGGTGAGGTCGACTAGGGCTCGGAACCCCTGGGCCCTAGCTTGTGATGGAAGAGTGGATAGAGTTAATCGGATCGAGTCGGGAACCCCTCAAACTCGGTTGATCGAAGCTCCGGCGGTGAAGGTGGATGAACGAGTCGGGAACCCCTCAAACTCGGTTGATCGAAGCTCTGGCCGACTAGGGTTGGAACCCCTAACCCTAGTTGCGACGACGATGAAGATGGAGGAGAAGAAGAATCACCGCGAGCCTGCGTGTGGAGTCGATGCCCTAGGTCGCGCGGTGATGATCCCTTTTGTTCTCTTGGCTTCAGCGATTGGGTTTGGTCCAGTCAAGTCTCAGTTCGGTCCACTTCAGCCCTTCAGCCCTGGTTCAGCTTGAGTTCAGCCAAGCAGGTGAGTTAGCTCATCAGTTGAGTTCAGCAACTAGGTTTGGTTCGATCCAGCCTTGGTCCAGCCAGCAGACCAGCCTTGGTTGCAACCCAGCAGCTAGGTTCGGTTAAACAGATCAGGTTTCAGCCCAGCTCTGGTCCAGCAGATTGAGTCCAGTCAACCAAGCCAGAGTTCACAGCTCATAAGAGAATTAGCAACGGACGGCTGAGATCAAATTGACTTCATCCAACGGTCAGATTACTTTTGATTTTGCTGAAATTTTCATATCTTGATCTATGGTCATGATTGACTCTATCTTGAACTCGGATTGACCAGAAGTTGACCGATGGCTCAGATCTAGCCGTTTTTTGGAATGAACGGCTCCTAATAATCCGATGCTTGACGCCTTTGATCTGGATCCAATGTTGACTCAAGTCTGACCCGATTTGATCTAGATCCATGATCAATTGAAGCCTACAAAATGATATTCAAATTTAGTGTCAAAAATAACCCAAATATACAAAGATTAGAATTAAAAGTCAAAATAGGGGAAATACATGAAACCTAATACAATTGCAAACTTAAGCATATAAAATGTGGATCAAACATAGATTTTAGAGCCTAAAATAGTCAACAAAAATGATGGTTATCAACTACATATTTTGCATTCACTCAGTTTATTGTCTTCATTCCAAAAGATCATGTTGTTATTTATACAACAATCAATCTTCTCAACCAGTAAACCTAAACCTTTGACCAATTTTTTTGTATTATAAAAGCTATCAGTTATTATGTTATCAGTAGGAAGCAACTCTGACATCAATTGACATATGTCATCGTAACATCTTTCTGAAAAATGATGTTCTGCTTTCAAATTTAATAATCTTACAGTAGCTGATAGTTGGGAATGATCCGAAGGAATGTCTTCTCATACTTCTCTTTCACTGGCCTTTAACATTTGATATAATTGTTAATATTCATATGTTGGTATTTCATCTACATGATAACAGTGAACAGCATTCATCGCATCCTGAACTATTGTTTGCATTTCAATATTAGTTGGTGAATCAAGCACAGCAACATGTCTATCAGATGTTGAACCAGCAGAAGGTCCAATCGGTTCATTCACATAGGGTTCTCCGTGACAATACCAATTATAGTAATTTGGCGCAAACTCATTTCTACATATATGAATTCTCACAATATCCTTATCACGAAATGCTCTATTTCTGCATTTCTTGTGATTACACTGACACCTTAATTCGACATCATTCATACATTCTAGATGACTCTTAGCAAAGTTTACAAAATGTTCAAGTTCAGAAATAAAATCATCTCTAATAAATCCATTTTCTAATCGATTGTACATCCAAGCTTTGTTCATATACATTGTTGCCTAATAATGAGTAATTCAAGTTTAGGATGATAATATCAAATAAATAAAATTAAATCAAACATTTAACATAAATTAATATTAATTACATGTTTAAAATAAACAATCATGGTGGTGAGTAAGATAAATCTATATAATTAGTGGTAAATACTAACACTTACAATTCTAAACATATATTAATTAAATAAAATACCTCATTCCTAATTCCTACCTATTATAATAAATTATCAATTTACATCCTAAATTAATAACAAAATTAATTGTTCTAACATATATTGTAAACATGTAAAATAACTACAAAATAGAAATATATACCTGAAATGAAATACATGTCTCGGAGAAAAGCAGCAACTACAGTAACCTACAAGAGTAAAAAGTAAATCTAACTAATAAAAAATATTACAAAATTAGATTAATTATTCGAGTGTATCAAGATAACGATGGTGATACGGTCACGACACGCCAACAAGGGCTCTGCTGACCAATGCACCCCAACGGTACGGTCACGACACGCCAACAAGACCGCCACTGGGCCAGCGGCGTGCCCGTTGGGCCGTCGGGGTGCCTACTGGGCCTTTAGCGTGGCGGCTTGGTCGTTTCTGTCGATAATTACCGACCATCTGGCCAACATAAGTGTCATTTCAATGTGGGATTCCTAAATTTTTAGACGGAAAATATTTCCATCGGTAATTTCCTTAATCCACTTGTCCATGCATCCAATTGCCGACGGAAAATAGAACGACATACCTAAATTTACGGACGAAATTATAATTCCGTTGGTATTTACCGATGGAATATAAATTCCGTCGATAAATACTAACGGAATAAATGTTCCATCAGTAATATCAGTATTTCTTGTAGTGAGATCAGATGGTGGGCGCATAACATTTCTAGCGTAATGGTCAAGGGTCGATCCACTGGTGGTGATAGCCTACATTTTCGACTCCACCATGCATTTGTTGTATGTGTATATACATGAACCTCCCTCCATATCCGTGAGGTCGGCTCTAGAAGGCCATTAAGATAACAGATCTACCTTCAAAATTTATCACCTTAACATTTCCCATTATGCACTTAATACCTGTGTTCTTATTAAACCTTTCTCCTTTAATATTGAGTCATTAGTAGGGAAACCTTTAATGGAGAGGTTCCAATCTTTTTACTCTATTTTTTATTTTAAATTATATCAGTCTCTAAATTTATTTATTTTCATAGAAGATTAATAAAATATAAAAATTAGTATTCTATTTTTTAATATCTAATTATAAAAAATAAAAAAATGAAAATGAATAAACTAATTTTATTAATACAAATAATAAAAAAACAAAATAAAAATAACTTTGTTATTAATTTTTAAAAATCAGCACTACAGTTTAAATAGAACATCACTCATTGTGGTATAGATGTTTAAAAATCAACATTACAATATAGGTTATGGTCACATATGTGGTGTTAATTTCCAAAGACTAGCACTGCAGTGGTCATGGATTTTAGAAACCAACACCATGGTATTATGAATGTTTCAAATCATATTGAGCATTACTAGGAGGGATTTAAAAGAGTAAATGAGGGTTTATTTGGACTCAGATTCATCAAATAAATCCATAGGAGTTAGAATGAGTTTGATCAAAGCTCTCTAGATCCATAAATGAGTTTTTACCGAAATCCATTGATGGACTTAGGAGACTCGGATTTCTAAAATTTTACAATGAAATGAATATGTCGAATATGTAGAAGAAATGTATGGTGAGAAATCTTGAGTCTCCTACACGAAGTTATAAGCCTGTATTAATTGACACAAAGTTTAAAATTTTCTAAACCTTTTGAACAATATTGGGAATCCTTTACAATAATAATGGAGGGCATATTTAGACGTCTAGGCAATGTAAAAACCTATATGAGTTAGAATGAGTCTGATCAAAACTCTCTAGGTCT
Source organism: Boesenbergia rotunda (assembly GCA_024364735.1). Lineage (NCBI taxonomy): Eukaryota > Viridiplantae > Streptophyta > Magnoliopsida > Zingiberales > Zingiberaceae > Boesenbergia > Boesenbergia rotunda. The sequence continues at coordinate 257,879 of JAGFNQ010002513.1, forward strand.
ATTAATGAATTTTGACCAAAACTCATTGATGGACCTAGGAGACTTGAATTTCTAAAATTTTATAATGAGATGGAAGTTTGGAGTATGTAGAATGTATATATAGTGAGAAATCCTAATTCTTAGTCTCCTACACGAAGTTATAGGTACGTGTCAATTGGCACAAAATTTGAAACTTTCTAAATCTTTTGAGCAATGTTGCGAATCCTTTAAGATGATAATAGAGGATATATTAAACTCCTGGGCACTGCAGAATCCTACATGAGTTGGAATGAGCTCGATCGGAGCTCTCTAAGTCCATCAATGAGTTTTAACCGAAACTTATTGATAGACCTAGAGGACTTGGATTTCCTAAATTTTACAACGAGATGAAAGTGTAGAGTATGTAAAGGTATATATGATGAGAAATCATAATACTCGGTCTCCTACACAAAATTATAGGTCCATATCAATTGGTACAAAGTCTAAAACTTTCTAAACCTTTTGAGTAATGTTGGCAATCCTTTACGATGATAACGGACTGCACATATGGACTCCTGAGCACTGCAAAAATCGACAGGAGTTGGAATGAGCCTGATAGGAGCTCTCTAAGTCTATCAATGAGTTTTGATCGAAATCTATTAATGGACCTAGAGGACTTGGATTTCAAAAAACTTATAATGAGATGGGAGAGATTAGTGTGTAGAAGATATATATAGTGTCCAATACAAGTCCTAAGACATGTAGGCAAAATGATAGTCGCATGCCAACTAGAATAGACATTGGTACTGGTTTTCGAAGACCAACACCATAATGGTGTTGGTCATTAGAAACCAGCACCACAGTATTGGTCCTAATCACAAACTATGATGCTAGTTTCCAAAGACTAGTACCAAAGTGTGGTGAAGGTTTAAAATCGTTTTGAGCACTATTAGAAAGCTTTAAAAGAGTAAATGAGGACTTATTTTGACTTAGGTTCACCTAATAAATTCATAGAAGTTGGAATGAGTCCGATCAGAGTTATTTAGGTTCATAAATGGATTTTGTTCGAAACCCATTGATGGACCTAGGAGACTCGAATTTTTGAAATTTTATAATAAGATGTAAATGTGAAGTATGTAGAAGGGATATATGGTGAGAAATTATAGTTGTCTCCTACACAAAGTGATATGCCTGTGTCAATTAGCACAAAGTCTGAAACTTTTTAAACCTTTCGAGTAATGTTAAAAATCCTTTAAGATGATAATAGAGGGTATATTTAAACTCCTGGGTACTACAGAAACCTATATGAGTTAGAATGAGTCCGAACGAAACTCTCTAAGTCCATCAATAAATTTTGATCAAACTCATTGATAGAACTAGGGACTCAAATATTTGAAATTTTACAATGAGATGAAAATGTGGTATATAAAGAAGATATATATGATGAGAAATCCTAGTCTTCAGTCTCTTACACGAAGTTATAAGCTTGTATCAATTGATACAAAGTCTGAAGCTTTCTATACCTTTTGAGCAATATTGGGAATCCTTTAAGATGATAATAGAGGATATATTTAGACTCTTGGGCACTATAGAAACTTACATGAGCTGGAATGAGCCCGATCGAATACTTTAAGTCCATCAATAGTTTGACCAAAACCTATTGATGGGCCCAGGGAACTTGGATTTCCAAAAACTTGCAATGAGATAGACGTGTGGAATATGTAGAATGGATATATAATGAGAAATCCAAGTCCAGCCTCCTATATAAAGTTCTATATAGGCTCGTGCCAATTGTCACAATGCCTGAAACTTTCTAAATCTTTTGAGCAATGTTGATAATCTATTATAATGATAACAAAGGGTATATTTGAACTCTTGGGTACTACAAAAACCTTCACGAGTTAGAATAACCTAGATCATAGCTCTTTAAATACATCAATATGTTTTGATTGAAATCCATTGATGGATCTAGGTGACTTGGATTTTTGAAAACTTGTAATGAGATGAAAGAGGTTAGTATGGAGAAGGTATATATGGTGTCCAATAGTTATCCTAAAATATATAGGCAAACATATAATCGTGTCGGCGACTTTCGGATAAGTGAGCGGAAGAAGTCTCCCTCTGCAGTCCTTGGGAGAAAGCACTGATCAAAATTTTAGGTGTGGCGGTTGGCACGTCCAGGGCCACTCCATTGAATCTCTTGATGTAGACCCAGAGAGATTCCTTCGGACCCTGCTTCAGCACGAACAAGTTGAGGCTCGTTTTGTGATGCCTCCGACTGCTAGCAAAATGTTGGAGGAAGATCCTCCTAAGCTCCTCAAAACTTGATACCAACCCATTAGGGAGTCGGTCGAACCACCTCTGGGCTGGTCCCGAGAGGGAGGTTAGGAAGGCTCAGTGCTTCACGCCCTCCGGGTATTGGTGTAGCAAAGCCGCACTCTCAAACTTCATCAAATGCTCCTCAGGGTCGATGGTTCCAGCATACTCGGGGATCGTAAAGAATCGGAGATGCCTTGGAACTGGGTCTTCCAAGATCCACGAGGAGAAAGAGCTGCGTACCAGGGTGGTCGGAGATGGACCAGCTGGGGCCTTTCCCTTGTCTAGACGTGGGTCGTGCGTTTGGTTGGACGCTGACGCCTCGGCCGACATTGAATTGGCCTCGTCGTCCCGACCCCGGTAGAAAGCCGCGGGGAAGGGAACAGACCCACCCTCAGGTCAGGCAGGCATTCCCCGACCTCTTGAATGTCCAGGTGCCAACGACTCGAGGAATCTGGGCGCTGGGCTACCAACCTACGAAGGCCTTTGAGGGGTCTTCTGAGCCCGCGCGACCAGCAGGAGCTCGTACTCCTCGGGTGTGACGGTCACCATTACTCGATTGGGATCTTCCATCGTGCACTCCTGATCAGGCTGACAATCCCCTCCTTCTAGCGCCAAATTTGATCCTGTCGCGAAGTGAGATGGACTCCCAAGAGCATTGCGGTCTCCCGGAGGTCGCGAGCTGCTGATGCTGACTCCGATCTGCAAGGAAAAGACCGTTAGCGAACCCGCCGGGAAAAGTCCCCGGCAAGGCACTCCGACAGTCAAGTCAGTCTCCAGTGGTGGAAGAGCAAAAGCAATAGAACAGTGGAAAAATACTATTACGCGTACCTGGGTGAAGGGGAGCGGAAAGGCTTATATAGCCGAGGGAGCTGACAGCTTCTGCCCGATCTGCCACCTTTTGTCGTATGCGGGAACAGGGCAAAGCATAACCAGGATGACAGGGTAAGGTGTCACATACTGGAATAAGGAAAGGGGCGCTGTCAGCTTATGGGCGAGCGCCGTCAGGCGCCGCTCGGCCTGACACAAGCGTAGGTGACCGTGGTACGGGGTGTCAGGGTATGGCAGGGGGATCATGGCGTCAGCGGGATACTTGCGATTCGGGTCTGAATGGTACCAGGTCTGTGCCGACGCCGTACTTCTTCTGCTAGCTTTGTGTCAGGGAGTGGGTGTTCCTGTGGGTCGCGACAAAACCTTGAACGGTAGTACCGACTGGCGGCTTAGAGTGAACTCGGGCCCTACAGTCACTATCCCCTAGGATAGTTGTGCTTCCCGAGTTAGAGTATGCCTGGGTCGGAATACCCGACTGGACCTGGAGTGAGGTGGTCGAAGACCCGGTACCCTTCTGGCTCGGGGCTCCTCTGACTCGGGCCCTCGTCACTAGGGAACTCCGGGGTTCCGGTCGTTGGCTCGGTGACCATCCTCCGGTCGGGGCTGGTGTCTTACCAACCTCGAAGGAGACGGGTTGAGCCGCCCCCTTGGGCCCTCCATTCGATAGGCTCATGGGACCCTCGGCCCTAACCCCCTCTGTCGGGGCGCCAGGCTGACGGGTCACACTACACGCAAGCTGGACCGGGATCAGTGCATAAGAACAACTAGAATCATGAAGAATAAGAAATTCCCCAAGCTGACTAGAGCTGTCAAACGGGCTAACCCGTGGCGGGGCGAGTCGGCCCATGGAGGGTCGGCCATTTGGCGGGGCGGGGCGGGTCGACCCGTCATCTAGGCGGGTTGGAAAATCCCCAACCCAACTCAAACCAAGGCGGGCTGTGGGTTAGGCGGGCCAACCCACGGGCCCATCAAAATATTTTTAAAAAATTTAAAAAATTCATATATTTAGATTTCTTCAATCAAATATATTAAGAAATATATTTTTTAAATATAAATGGATACAAACGAGTACTCATGTGATGAAAAATAATATTTTTTTATTTCAAAATAATAACAAAGAAAGATAATAAATTATCATAAAACTAAACTAACATGTGATTCTCAACCCGCGGGCCAACCCAAGCCCGTCGCAGGCTGACCCGTCCGGGTCGCGGGCCTAGGCGAGTTGACCCGCGGTGGGCTTGGGTTGCTTAAATTCTAACCCAACCCGCTTAAATTGATTGGCGGGGCGGGCCAATCCGACAGACCCAACCCAAATTGACAGCTCTAAAGCTGACATGAAGAATGGCGTTGGTCCACTTCAAGAAATTCATTTATTACTGACGGAATTTTCGACGAAAAATATATCCCGTCGGAAATTTCCGACGGATAATATTTTTCCGTCGAAAATTTCCGACGGGAACATATCCCGTCGAAAATTTCCGACGGAAAGTATGTTTCCGTCGGAAATTTCTGACGGGAAGTATCTTTCCGTCGGGAAATACTGATAACTAGCATTTTGTTGATTATTTTAGGTTCTAAAATCCATGTTTGATCCACATTTTTTATGCTTAAGTTTGCATATATATTAGGTTTCATGAATTATCTCTATTTTAGCTTTTAATTCAAATCTTTGTATATTTGAGATATTTTGACACTAAATTTGAATATCATTTTTTGTAGGTTTCAATTGATCATGGACCTAGATCAGATTGGGTCAGACTTGAGTCAGAATTGAATCCGGATCAAAGTGATCAAGCTTGGATTAATATGAGCAGTTTGATCAAGAAACGGCTAGATCTGAATCATCGGTCAACTTCTGATCAATCCGAGTTCAAGATAGAGTCAATCATGACTAGGGGTGTAATCGAGCCGAGCCGATCCGAACAGTATGAGGCTCGAGTTCGGGCTTGGTTCGGTATTTTTAGGCTCGGGCTCGAGTTCGATTCGAATTTTAATTCTTAAGCTCGAGTTCGGCTCATAATAAAATTAAACAGCTCGAGCTCGGCTCGAGTTCGGCTCGAAAAAAGCTCATTTAAAACTTAAACGAGCTTAATTCGAGCTCATTTTAAATAAATAATTATAATAATTAATTATATATGATTTTATTTATTATTTATGTGATATTTAATTATATATGTATATATAAATAATATATAATAAGATAAACGAGCCTTTTAACGAACACGTTCGCGAGCTCACGAACCAAATATTGCTAAGCTCGAGCTCGGCTCGATAATGTTTTCGAGCTCTAAATCGAGCTCGAGCTCGAGCTCGAGCTCGGCTCGTTAACTTAATCGAACGAACTCGAACGAACTATTTTTCGAACCGAGATCCGAATAGCTCACGAGCGGCTTGGCTCGTTTGCACCCCTGACCACTGATCAAGAACTGAAAATTTCATCCAAATCAGAAGCAAATTGACCGTTGGATCAAGCTCAAGAGTATCTAGACCATCCATTCAAAAGAAGGGAAGATCTGGGCCATCCGCCACAGATCTGGTTGATCCGAGCTAAGGACAGATAGATCAGAGCCACAGATCAAGATTTGGGGAGTTTGGCTCAGATCGGACTTAATCTGACCGTTGGATGGAGCAAAGAAGATCTGGGTCGTTCAAATTCAAATGGTTTTAATTAAAAGGGAATTCCCTCTTCTTCTCTAGGGGTCGTCGCGTCGCGGATAGCCAACAGAGTAGCGTAGAGTTCTTCCCAGTTATTCATTTCTTCATCGATTTCGCATCCGTTTTCTTCATAGATCGCGCAGCCACATCACGATCAAGTTGTTTCCAAGATTTCAGATCCTCGAGGTGAGATCTTTAGTTCAGTTTTGCTAACGATTTCTCACAGCTGAAGGTGTTTCAGTGAGGGTTTTGCCGAAGCTTGTTTCCACTGATCGATCCATCGTCGATCACTGGATTCCCGTCGTCCGGATCTGTTGAAGCGCTGAGAGGGGTTCTCGAAGTGTTTCGATGGTTTCTTGAGCCGATCGCCATCCAGCCGATTGAGAAGGCAGAGATCAAGGAAGCCTTTCAGCTACTGACCGATCTCGTGACCGGACAGACGATACTCTGATCGGTCCCGTGACCGATCAGAAGAGGGTCTGATCGGTCGGGTTGACCGATCAGGAAGAGCAAAACAGCAGATTCACAGCAACTGAACCAGAGAGTCTTCCTCCGTTGGTTTTTGAGCTAGGGGGTTCATAGATCAACTTTCGTGTGACGACGAAGGGAAGTTTAGGTTATAAACTTGATTAGATGTTTAATTTAGAATAATTTTGTTCCAAGCACTTGTTTTCTTCAATTGTTCTAGCTTGTTACATTCACTTCAAGTCAATGACTTAAACATTGTTTTGATCTCGCTTTTATGTCCTTGTAATTAATTCTCTGCACTTTAATTCTTACAATTAATTCTCTGCAATTAGTTCTTTAATTTCAATTCAAGAGTTTGATTTACTTGTTCAATTTAGGTCAAGTTTAGTTCTTGCATTTCCTTAGCTCATCACCTTGCTTAGTTAAGCCTAATTTGTTCCAAGTGTTATTTCATATTGTCATTTTCTTATCGCCAGAAACCCCATTTTATTAGAAAACCCAAAACATTCAAACGACAAATAATCTGCAAGCTCGAATTAAACATTCATTCAACTAGTCCTTGAAAAAATATGACCTGAGCCCCCTATTCTACATTTCTACTTTGCTAGCAAGGGTTTTCAATTTTATAAATTTCTAAATTTGAGACTCACTCGTGACACTTTGCTTTTGAGCATAGTAATTGGGTCCATCAAATACCACGTGGAATAACTGATTCCCGACGGAATTCTTTTTCCGTCGGACGGAATTCTTTTTCTGTCGGATACTTCCGACGGAAAAAGAATTCCGTCGGAAAACCTTATATTAGGGCACACTACCCTTTCGCTTCCCCCCACTCGCCCAAGCTCTCGCCCGATCTCTCTCTTCTCCGCTCTCGCCCTCCCCCGATCTTTCTATGCTCTCGCCCGTTCTCTTCTCTGCTCTTGGTCGATCCGATCTTTTCTTTGCTCTCGCCCGATCTCTGCTCCGCGTCATCGCCACCTTCGGCTCCTCCTCCCTCGCTCGCGCTGTTCTGTTCTCGGTAAGGTCCGTATATTTTTTTTGCTTTCTCCGGCCGTGTGGCACGATTGTCGCCGCGTCTGGCCAGATCTGGCCGCAGGCCTCGCGCGGGCACGGCTGTCCAGCCAGATCTAGCTGCGGCGTGGCAGATATGGCCGTGGTCGGCCAGATCTTGCCTCGGCCCGTGCTGGCCGTGGCCGCCCAGCGCTGGCCGCGCCTGTGTCCGGCCAGTGCTGGCCTCGTCCGTGTCCAGCCAGCGCTGGCCTCGCCTGTGTCCGGCGCTGGCCGCGGCCGCCCGGTGCTGGCCACAGCCTCCCAGCGCTGGCCGCGCCCGGCCTGCACTGGCAACGGCCGTGTCCGGCCGGCCAGAGCTGGCTGCGCACCTTGGCTAGGGTATCCGGGCTTGAGTCGGAAGCTATCGTTTACGAGTCCTAGTTCAAGTTAATTGGCACGGTCAAGATTCACCAATGAAATTCAAGGTTTGTTGCTCAATTAGGGTTCCAACCCTAACCCATCAACTTTTGAATGAGTTGATCTTCCCGTGCCTATTCCAATGAGTTGTCTCACCGCTTGCATCAACGTTTTAACTATAATTTATTTTTTCTTAGGTTATTACTTTTGCTGCTCTTCTCCGACTTGCATCTAATTTTCAGATATAATTCCTTCTTATGTTTTTTGTTATGTTAGAAGTTTGTTAATTTAGCAATTACTTATTATTTTAGTCTTTAATAATCAGGTATTTTTAGTTATTATATGATTTAATTATTTTATTAATTTAGCATATTATTTTAGAACTTATTGTAAGAGATAGCATTTAGAATTAATAATTTAGCAATATCTTACTGAACACCATAATATTTGCTTTTATTAGAATAATTTAGGTATATCTTAATAAATTTAGTTTAATTTTATTCTAATAGGCAACAATGTATATGAACAAGGCTTGGATGTACAACCGATTAGACAATGGATTTATCAGAGATGAGTTTATTACTAATCATGAACAATTTATGAATTTTGCTAAGAGTCATCCTGAATGTATGGATTGTGATAAGTTAAAGTGTCCGTGTAATCATAGAAAATGCAGAAATATAAACTACCGTGATGAGGATACGATCAAAGTACATATATGTAGAAATGGGTTTGTGCCAAATCATTATAATTGGTACTGTCACAGAGAACCTTATGTATATGAATCAATTGACCCTTCTGTTGGTTCATCATCTGATACTTTTGTTGCGTCTCTTGAACCATCAACTAATGATATTGCAATGCAATCAATGGTTCAAGATGTGATGAATGCAACTGATTGTTCTAATATAGATGAAATACCTGCAACTGAATATCAGCAATTACATGAAATGTTAAAGTCTAGTGAAAGAGAATTATGGGAAGACATTCCTTCTGACCATTCTCAGTTATCAGCTACTGCAAGGCTGTTAAATATGAAAGCAGAACATCATTTTTCAGAAAGATGTTATGATGAAATATGTCAATTAATGTCAGAGTTACTCTCTGCTGATAACATAATGACTGATAGCTTCTACAATACAAAAAAATCGGTTAGAGGTTTAGGTTTGCCTGTAGAAAAGATTGATTGTTGTTTAAATAACTGCATGCTATATTGGAATGAAGACAGTGAACTGAATGAATGCAAAATCTGTAGTCACCCGCGTTATAAGCATCGTACTCGTATATCAGGGAAGAAGAAGAAAAATATTGCATAGAAAGTCATGTATTATTTTCCGTTAACTGCTAGACTTCAACGCTTGTATGCATCTGCCGCTACAGCAAGCTACATGGTGTGGCATCATGAGCATGAGCACGAAGCGGGTATTATGTGTCATCCCTGTGATTCCCCTGCATGGAAACATCTTGATATTGTATATCCTTCATTTGCAATCGAACCTCGGAATGTTAGATTGGGCCTTTCTGCAAATGGTTTTCAGCCATTTAGTCAGTCGGGACAAGAATATTCATCTTGGCCAGTAATATTGACACCTTATAATTTACCTCCATGGATGTGCATGAAAGACAAATTTATGTTCCTTACTGTTCTGATTCTTGGTCCAACCAATCCTAAAGATAAGATAGATGTTTTCCTTCAACATCTAATTGCTGAGTTGATTGAATTATGGAATGTAGGCTCAATGACTTATGATGTTGCAAGTAAAACAAATTTTCGTTTGCAAGCTGCATTATTATGGACAATCAGTGATTTTCCAGCATGCTCAATGCTATCTGGATGGAGCACAGATGGTAAATTAGCATGCCCATACTAGATGACAGATTCTGATGCATTTTCATTACCTTGTAGTGGGAAGGTATCTTGGTTTGATAATTATCGAAAATTTTTATCTGTCGACCACCCTTTCAGGCGAAACAAACAAAATTTCCTAAAAAATGTCGTCGTCAGAAAATGTTCTCCAATTTATGCTTCAGGTGAAGAGATTATTGATCAAATAGACAGTTATGGATTCCTACCAGTATCTCAACCTGGTTCTGATGAGATAAATAAATACATTGTTAGGATGTGCAAGTGTGGATGGAAGAAGAGTATTTTTTGGGAGTTGTCATATTAGAAGTATCTTCTCATTCGACATAACTTAGATGTCATACATGTTGAGAAAAATTTCTTTTATAATATCTTTAACACAGTCATAAATGTGCCTGGAAAAACTAAAGACACGGCAAAATCACGTGAAGAATTAAAAGAACTAGTTAACAGACCAGAGTTGCATATGAATCAAACAACCAATAGATTTCCAAAGGCTTGTTATACATTAGACAAAGATGATAAAGAAATTTTATGTAATTGGTTAAGAGAAATAAAATTCCCTGATGGGTATGCCTCAAATATGGCTCGATGTGTGGATATGAATAAGTTGAAGATGTTTGGAATAAAGAGTCATGATTGTCATGTGTTTATGCAAAGACTAATTCCAGTAGTTTTCCATGACTTACTTCCATAAAATGTTTGGCAAGCACTTACAGAATTGAGTCTTTTTTTTTAAGATTTGACGACAAGGTGTATTATGATGGATGATATGCTTCGGCTAAAAATAAGCATTCCTCTCATACTATGCAAGCTGGAGCATATATTTCCACCCAGTTTTTTTGATTCAATGGAACATTTACCAGTACATTTACAATATGAGGCAGAAATAGCTGGTCCAGTGCAGTATAGATGGATGTATCCATTCGAACGATTTTTTAGAAAATTAAAGAATAATATTCGTAACAAAGCAAGAGTTGAGGGGTCAATATGTAATGTCTATCTGGTTGAAGAAGCATCTTCTTTCTGCTCTTATTATTTTGTTGACAATGTGAAAACTAGACATCGTAAGTGTCCTAGAAATTCTAATGATGCTCAACCGAATGGCCCATCATTGCTTTCTATTTTCAACTTTCCCGGTAAGTCAATGGGTGCATCTGTTAGCAGATAGTTAATTGAACAGGAATATGATGCTGCAAGAACATACATACTGTTAAACTGCGATGAAGTCAAACCATACATAAAGTAAGTTGACTTCTTTAATAATCTTGTTAGTCTATATTAGATGTTTGCTTGATATACCAATTGACTTAAAATATTTCTCTGTCATAGCTTATACGAACAACAACTATATATACAAAATCCATCACTGGGTGCAAGTGAAGTCGCTGAAAAGTTAAAGGCCGAATTTGCATTATGGTTTGAAATATATGTAAGTTGCAATATCATCAAAAAATTTATATATTTATGTCTATTAGTTCGGTCTTAATTTATGTTATAATTTGTATAGGTGAAAGACCGTAGAATATCAAATGTGCAAGATGATAGAATACTGAATCTTGCATCAGGACCGCTCCGTAAAATAAAGGTATACTCTGGATACTATGTTAATGGGCTCAGATTCCATGTGGCACAACGAGATTCACGGAGATTGACATATAATTCTGGAGTTTGTGTTAAAGGATATATCGACAACAACAACACAGAGTTTGATTATTATGGTAGACTTGAAGAAATCATAGAGATTGAATATCCTGCATTACCTATAAAACAGTGTGTGTTGTTCAAATGTTCATGGTATGATCTGGCCCCAAGAACTGGTACAAGAATACATCCAAACTATAAATTAGTGGAGGTTAATAAAAATAGAAAGTTCAACAAATTTGAACCTTTTATTTTTGGGGTACAAGCGAGTCAAGTTTTTTATCTTGAATACCCTACGAAAAGAAGGAGATCTAGTGAATGGTTGTCTGTTTGTCGAATGAAGCCTCGCTCGATTATAGAAATGCCGAACACCATCACTGCTCAAAATGATGATGCATTTCAGAATGACGAAGTAGAGAGACATTTAATTGATTCACAACTTCCATCCACGTCTGAATTACTTGTAGATGTTAATGTGGCTTACGAGGATATAGATGATGAAGAGATGTCCAGTAGTGAGGATCTTGTTGAACTATCAGAGTCTAGTGAGGAGGACATCGATGCTAATGATATATAAATAGTGTCATTATTGTTTATCTAGTAAGTGATGTGTTGTTATATTTATTCTATTTTTATTACTCTGTTACTCACCTTTATTATGATGTGTTGTTATATATTATTTTGTAGACATTTTTATGGCAGATCAGCAGCCAGTGATTCCCCGTGGCCATCGAGTTTTGACTATTGTTGGAAATGTGTAAGTATTTGTTGTTAGATGTAATTATTTTTCATATATTATTTTTAATATCTTATATTGATATGTTTATTTTTTATTATGCAGTTTTACTCCTGATGGTCATAGGGTTTCTAATTATATCACAAGCAAATTCAAGGAACGAGCATGCAGATCTACGACATGGAGACATGTAGATCATGAGATGAAGACATTTTATTACAATGAATTTGTAGTAAGTAAAATCAATATATATTTGATTTTTATATTATATTTACCAATTTAGCATGTTAAATTTTGAATTTATAATTGCAGAAAAGATATACATGGGAGGAGGGCCAGGAGGATATTTTTAAAGCAACATGGAATAGTTATTGTGCCAAGCTTTACAAAGACTACCTCTACTATATCAGACAAAAGGGCGTAAAACCGACGTATGTTCCTGAGGAGATATGGGGTGCATGGACGACCACCTGGTCTGAAGAGAGGTGGAAAGAAAATGCCGATAAGGCTCGAGCTAATAGAAACACCGAGCCAGGTGGCCCGAGTACCGGGACTGCTCATCATACGTCTGGTTCAAATATATGGTAGAGTATGCTCTTGATTTGGTGAGTTTAATTTAATGTTGACTCAAATATAATTATAATTTATTACCATACTTGTATGATATTTGCATAATATATATTTGTATATAGGAAAGAGAACTAGCTCGACCGCCCACCAGTATGGAGGTCTTTGTTTGGACCCACAAGAAAAAAGATGACACATTTGTAGATTCTCGTTCTGCGGCCATCCATGTAAGAACATTACTTAGTGTTTATTTTAGTTACANATTTTCTTTTATAATATCTTTAACACAGTCATGAATGTGCCTGGAAAAACTAAAGACACGGCAAAATCACGTGAAGAATTAAAAGAACTAGTTAACAGACCAGAGTTGCATATGAATCAAACAACCAATAGATTTCCAAGGCTTGTTATACATTAGACAAAGATGATAAAGAAATTTTATGTAATTGGTTAAGAGAAATAAAATTCCCTGATGGGTATGCCTCAAATATGGCTCGATGTGTGGATATGAATAAGTTGAAGATGTTTGGAATAAAGAGTCATGATTGTCATGTGTTTATGCAAAGACTAATTCCAGTAGTTTTCCATGACTTACTTCCATAAAATGTTTGGCAAGCACTTACAGAATTGAGTCTTTTTTTTTAAAGATTTGACGACAAGGTGTATTATGATGGATGATATGCTTCGGCTAAAATAAACATTCCTCTCATACTATGCAAGCTGGAGCATATATTTCCACCCAGTTTTTTTGATTCAATGGAACATTTACCAGTACATTTACAATATGAGGCAGAAATAGCTGGTCCAGTGCAGTATAGATGGATGTATCCATTCGAACGATTTTTAGAAAATTAAAGAATAATATTCGTAACAAAGCAAGAGTTGAGGGGTCAATATGTAATGTCTATCTGGTTGAAGAAGCATCTTCTTTCTGCTCTTATTATTTTGTTGACAATGTGAAAACTAGACATCGTAAGTGTCCTAGAAATTCTAATGATGCTCAACCGAATGGCCCATCATTGCTTTCTATTTTCAACTTTCCCGGTAAGTCAATGGGTGCATCTGTTAGCAGATAGTTAATTGAACAGGAATATGATGCTGCAAGAACATACATACTGTTAAACTGCGATGAAGTCAAACCATACATAAAGTAAGTTGACTTCTTTAATAATCTTGTTAGTCTATATTAGATGTTTGCTTGATATACCAATTGACTTAAAATATTTCTCTGTCATAGCTTATACGAACAACAACTATATATACAAAATCCATCACTGGGTGCAAGTGAAGTCGCTGAAAAGTTAAAGGCCGAATTTGCATTATGGTTTGAAATATATGTAAGTTGCAATATCATCAAAAAATTTATATATTTATGTCTATTTAGTTCGGTCTTAATTTATGTTATAATTTGTATAGGTGAAAGACCGTAGAATATCAAATGTGCAAGATGATAGAATACTGAATCTTGCATCAGGACCGCTCCGTAAAATAAAGGTATACTCTGGATACTATGTTAATGGGCTCAGATTCCATGTGGCACAACGAGATTCACGGAGATTGACATATAATTCTGGAGTTTGTGTTAAAGGATATATCGACAACAACAACACAGAGTTTGATTATTATGGTAGACTTGAAGAAATCATAGAGATTGAATATCCTGCATTACCTATAAAACAGTGTGTGTTGTTCAAATGTTCATGGTATGATCTGGCCCCAAGAACTGGTACAAGAATAGATCCAAACTATAAATTAGTGGAGGTTAATAAAAATAGAAAGTTTAACAAATTTGAACCTTTTATTTTTGGGGTACAAGCGAGTCAAGTTTTTTATCTTGAATACCCTACGAAAAGGAGATCTAGTGAATGGTTGTCTGTTTGTCGAATGAAGCCTCGCTCGATTATAGAAATGCCGAACACCATCACTGCTCAAAATGATGATGCATTTCAGAATGACGAAGTAGAGAGACATTTAATTGATTCACAACTTCCATCCACGTCTGAATTACTTGTAGATGTTAATGTGGCCTACGAGGATATAGTTGATGAAGAGATGTCCAGTAGTGAGGATCTTGTTGAACTATCAGAGTCTAGTGAGGAGGACATCGATGGTAATGATATATAAATAGTGTCATTATTGTTTATCTAGTAAGTGATGTGTTGTTATATTTATTTTATTTTTATTACTCTGTTACTCACCTTTATTATGATGTGTTGTTATATATTATTTTGTAGACATTTTTATGGCAGATCAGCAGCCAGTGATTCCCCATGGCCATCGAGTTTTGACTATTGTTGGAAATGTGTAAGTATTTGTTGTTAGATGTAATTATTTTTCATATATTATTTTTAATATCTTATATTGATATGTTTATTTTTTATTATGCAGTTTTACTCCTGATGGTCATAGGGTTTCTAATTATATCACAAGCAAATTCAAGGAACGAGCATGCAGATCTACGACATGGAGACATGTAGATCATGAGATGAAGACATTTTATTACAATGAATTTGTAGTAAGTAAAATCAATATATATTTGATTTTTATATTATATTTACCAATTTAGCATGTTAAATTTTGAATTTATAATTGCAGAAAAGATATACATGGGAGGAGGGCCAGGAGGATATTTTTAAAGCAACATGGAATAGTTATTGTGCCAAGCTTTACAAAGACTACCTCTACTATATCAGACAAAAGGGCGTAAAACCGACGTATGTTCCTGAGGAGATATGGGGTGCATGGACGACCACCTGGTCTGAAGAGAGGTGGAAAGAAAATGCCGATAAAGCTCGAGCTAATAGAAACACCGAGCCAGGTGGCCCGAGTACCGGGACTGCTCATCATACGTCCGGTTCCAAATATATGGTAGAGTATGCTCTTGATTTGGTGAGTTTAATTTAATGTTGACTCAAAATATAATTATAATTTATTACCATACTTGTATGATATTTGCATAATATATATTTGTATATAGGAAAGAGAACTAGCTCGACCGCCCACCAGTATGGAGGTCTTTGTTTGGACCCACAAGAAAAAAGATGACACATTTGTAGATTCTCGTTCTGCGGCCATCCATGTAAGAACATTACTTAGTGTTTATTTTAGTTACATTTTAGTACGATTCATTGAATTACTTATTAATCATATTCTATTTTACAATATAGGCGGAATTGACCGAGAGAGTCACTCATGCATCTCAGCCTGCAGTAGAGGGGGGAGAGTCTCAATCGCTATCCACCGAGGCACTTAATGACATATATTTTGATGTTGTCGGTGGACGGACAAAGAACTCTACCATCTACGGCCTTGGCTCTCAGGCCAGAGTTGCATTTGATGATCGCTTGAGGGCTCCGAGGGGTCGATCCAGTTACCGTTCATCTTATTCCAGTGAGATGCATAGAATATTAGAAGAAAATCGAGATTTGCGCAGCCAAGTTCAATCAGTGCGAGGAGAGATGGCGGAATGGAATACCGCTGAGAATGAGAAGAGGGTCGCTGATGAAGCGGCGAGGGTCGCTGATGTAGCGGCGAGGCAAGCTGAAGCAGCGGCGAGGGCAGCTAAAGCAGCAAGGAGAGAAGAGGAGCATCAGCAGCTTATTGCAGAAAATAGAGATCTCATGAGTCGTGTGCGATTCCTCCTAGATGGCTTGCCTCGTCCGTCATCACAGGACGCCCCAGGGCCCTCTCATCCGCCGACTGATTAAGTTTTTTTGAGGTATGCTCAATTACATATTAAACCTTGTAAAATATATTTATTCTGTTTATATAGTCTACTAATATGTTAATTTAATTTTTATTTCAGGGATCCTCTGTGATTCAGGTATGTTTTTACTTATAAAAAAGAACATTTAAATTTGACGCATGTTGTTATTTTGTTTATATAATCTACTAGTATAATGATTTGATTTTTATTTCAGGAACACAGAGTTGGATATGTTTGTAGATCATGTTTTTTTTAGGTATGATTGTAGTAGATTTTTATTTATTGGATATGCTTGAGTATGATTGTTGTAGATTTTTATTGTATTGGATATGCTTGAGTGAGGCACTCTAGAATTGGGTTGATTGTATTGGCAGAAGTGAAGTTCTCTGTGTGGATCTTTTGGTTGGTTCTGCTTCTGGTGGTATTGCTGTTTTATGTACCTACCCTTTAGATTTAGCTCGTACAAAGCTTGCTTATCAGGTATTTACAATGTTTAAGTAAAGCTTTTTCATTCAGGATACTTATTTTATGACCCCTATTTTTTCCATTTTTCACAAACACTAATTAAGGTTTTTGTCACAAACACAAAGGCAACCCAATTCTTGGCTCATCTCCAGTTTGGTTGTATAAATAGGGTCACTCAGAATATTGTGTGGGTGCATTGCCTTTGTTCATGTCAAAATCTGCATTTTTTATGCTATCATTATTTTATTCTGATAACTTGCAAAGAGGCTTGAATCATAAAGATTATTGAACAATGCGTTGCTTGTTTTTTTTTCATTTATGCAAGAGACACTAACAGCTTTTACATTTTCTGGGAGGGTCAACCAGTGACAGCTCTTGAACAGGGACCTAAACCGTCCACCACACTTGGTGTTAGTGATGTTGTCTTGTTTTTAAGATCAATCTTCTCATCTTGTTCTGAGATGAGTTCCTTTTATATCATATTTGAATTACATATGACAGATAAATTCTGTTCTTTCAGCTCATTCCACTTGGAACTGGCTCAGATTTCGCTAGAACATTTTCATGGTATGTTTTCCTTTATCTGTGTATTATTTGTTACAGATATCTTAAATGGTATTGCTTACAGTTCTCTCTAATTGATGATTTCATGTGTTTCATTACACCAGGAGAAATGATCCAAATGAAGCAATTGAGTGAATTCAAAGAGGTTGTTATTTTTCACTTTGCATTTCATATAGATTTCTATTTGCAGAATGTGTTAAATTCCCTTTACCTCAGATTATGAGTTTAAGTATCAAAACTATAGAGATTTTTCACTTTGCTTGCAAATCCATACCGTCCGCATACTCAAACACAAGAAAACATGCATTTAATACCCTCTTTTATTGTTCTTTTTGGTTTACTTTGCCTGTCTTGTATAATTGGTTCAAAGGAAACATGCATTTACTTTGCAGTTTCAGTGAGTTCAAAGGATGAAAGGCCTATCGTTGTAATCGACAATTATGACAGCTTTACCTATAATCTCTGCCAGGTAGTTTTAGTTGGAAAGATGCCGTATAATAAGTTCGGGTACTCTCATATTTTTCGCCATTGCTTTCAGCGATGTTGGTAATTTGAATGGTATGATTATTGGTATCTTGTAGATATTTGATATCATTTCTGAATTTTGTATTGAATTTGTTTCTTAATTGTCAGTAAACGGATGATATGAAATTCAAAACTCGATCTCTGCTATTTACTTGTTGGACTCTGATGTATATGCATGACATAGTACTGTTATAATGAAATTATCGGAGATTGTCTTTAAGGGGTATTTTTTTAGTATCATAGATAATATATGATTTCGATCAAAGTTTGACCAATGGCCACAGAAAAATGATGCAGTTGTATCTGAGGAGAGTCGGGGTAAAGTTGCAGGTTAGTGCAAACATAAGATCTATTTCATTGGATTTCTGCCTCATTATTTGCTCTTGTTTGAGAGTAAGCACTTCAATGAAGGGGTGATTACTTCTGTTGGCAGCGTTTCTTAAGCGACAAGGACTAAATGTGAAGGGTCTTGACAAAGCTTCTCCTGTCCACGATGAACCTCAACCATACATCGATTGCACTGGCAATTTACAAGTGCTGTTGACTTTTTAACCCAAAAAGATTCTGTCTGTTCTTTGCAGGTCATATTCCTCACTATATATGCTAAAATTTTCATTTTGCCATGATGTACAGGTTTGGCGCATAAATGGTAAGGACAAGAATCTTCTCTCATCGTCGGATCAGTGTAAATTCTACAGTGGGGATTGCTATATTTTCCAGTATGCATATCCTGGTGGAATCAAAGATGAAAATCTTATTGGTACTTGGTTAGGGAAAAAGAGCAATGAGGTAATCTTTAATTTTGAAATTTTGAACTTGCTTAGCAGTCACTAGGCTCATTTATTTTTGTTGGGTTCGGGCGCTCTAATTATCAAATGGTTTTAGAGGACTAAATGACAAATATATTCCATTATTTAAATGCTCGATGTGAGACGAGATGAATTCAGATGACTTTACTCTTCACTTATTTTATATTTTAAAAATAACATTACTGCAATTATATAGTCAATTTAATTAAAATTTTATTATACTATACTTTAGTAGATGCTCTGCACACTTTAACATTTAGTAGTGTACCAAGATGAATTTAGATGCACGCTTTTACTCATGTAAGATTTTCTACTTTTAATAAAATTATTTTAATGAGATATTTGAATTAAAAATGTTTTTAACATAATTTTTTACTTCAATGTGTGTCAGGTGTTGAGATGAATTTGTATATGGTTAACTTCAATAATCTTCTTCCATTATGAAACATAGCTTGAATTCACTTTAACGCGTACAGAAGTGTGTCGTGTGTTGGTATGATCAACACGAGTAACATAGGCAAAATTGCATGTGTCAACTAGCATCAGTTTTTGATAATTTATAAGCATGGTATGTTTTACATGTGTCAACTAACACCAAATTGCTTGGTATTTGCAAAGGCCAACACTGATATTCGGTTCAGTTTGGAGTCAACTGGTAAAATTGAACGGATTTTAGAATCTACTTTAAAAGGTCCATATAATAATTTTGCCCACTAAGGTTATGTTTGACACTGATTTTAAACAACTGGAATTCATTAGTATAGTGGCCAGTATAATGAACAGTGTTGTGTCTGTGTACAGGAGGAGAGAACTTCAGCAATCTCACTTGCTAACAAAATGGTTGAAAATTTGAAGTCACAAGCTGTTCTGGTATATCTATGCATCAAACATGGTACACCATATGCATTTATTAATACTGACAATTTTCCACTCTTTTCCCTCAGGCTCGATTTTATGAAGGAAAGGAGCCTATACAATTCTTCTCTATTTTCCAGCGCTTACTAGTTTTCAAGGTTTGATTCTTTAAAGAACGCCATTCATTTCGAGTAAATTGCTCGTGTTATCAATATAAATGTGGATTGGGATAGTCCAGTCCAGTATTCTTTTCTGCATAACCTTGAGGATAGAACTGTATAGATTGGGTGTTTTCTAGTACCTTAAGCTTTTGGGAAAACAACAATTAAGAGTTCCTTTCCATGTAGTAGTTCTACTTTTTGGTAAAGAAACTTGGCTTGATCTTGTCATGTTTCATCCTTGACAGGGTGGGGTTAGTTCTGGATACAAGAACTTTGTTGAGGAAAATAGCTTTGTTGATGATTCATATTCAGAGGAAGGCATTGCACTTTTCCAGGTACAAGGATCTGGGCCAGAAAATATGCAAGCAATTCAAGTTGAACCAGTGAGTCTAGCATAAGCAATCTTGTTTTTTTTTTATAAACTTCAATATAAGCATGCTTTATTATACTATTTACCTTTATTGTTGATAAGATATTGTTTTCTTTTTGTAGTCCATAAGATCAACAATTAAAGTATTTGAATGTTTTTCTTATTTCCATGATTGTCTAGTGCAATCACTTTTGGTTAGCTGAGATGTGAGTTCTGATATCATGCAAAGAATTGTAACATGATATTGTTTTCTTTTTTCTAAGTTTCTAATGTCCGCTTTTTATTCTACTTTATATAACTGGTATCTTGATCTAATATTCGCAGCCACGACGAGGATGCTTTGAGATACGAAAGGAAGGCGGTCAAATTTTTGTGTCTTTACTGGTGATTTTATTACAACTTTGCTGCATATATGTTGTTCATGACAACTTGTACTTAAATCTCACACTTGTATGTTATATAAAAGTTTCATCATGTTAGTTGTGAATTTTTGTAAGCTGTATATAAGTTTCATCATGTTAGTTGTAAATTTTTGTAAGCTTTTGTATCATGTTATTCAGTCCTTCCTATGACTATGTATGTGCATATATGAAATGTGATGGTTGTGAATTTTTGTAAAGTTGTTGTGAATATTTTATGATTTTTGAAAAAAATGTATATATGATATTATCTAAAAACAAATTCCTGAATTTTTTTTAAATTACCGACAGATTTCCGACGGAATATTAATTCCGTTGAAAATTATCGAAACAATATAAACGCCAGAAATATCGGAAATTTCCGCCAGAAATTAATTGCCGTCGGAAACTTCTTCCGACGGTATTTTATTTCCGTCGGAAATTTTCCCGACGGTATTAAAATTCCGTCGAAAATTCATTACCGACGGATTTTACTCCGACGGGGATAATTCCGTCGGTAGACTCATTTACCGACGGCATTCCATCGGTAAATTCCGTTTGGAATTCTGTTTTTTGTGGTAGTGGTCTCAAACCATTCCCTATCAGGCATCTTCTGGAAGTGATTAATCCCTACAGAACCATCAAAGGTTCAGTTATTAGACTGTTTGAATCTGGTAACGATAAAAGTTTGAACGATCAACCAAAATTGTAGCTTAATATGTAGAATTCGTCATGTGAATTGGGAAAATGAAGAGAAGGTAAAAATGCTTACTCGGGAGGGACTCCATGAGAGCAGCGGCGACCTCGCGGAGGACCACGAGACGACGAGGGACAAGGCGAAGAGCCACAGTAAGTGATACGAGCGGAGCGGCGCTAATGCTACCGGCAATCGAGCGGCACGCCTCGCAAGCGCAGGACGCGCAACAAGAGGCGAGGCACGAGTCTGCCCACATCACTTCGTCGTCGATATAACCCTCTTCGTCTTTGAATCGACAGGGAAGAAGCCCCAATTGCGAAACCGAAACCCTAGAGCACAGAAACTGAGAAAAGGCGAGCAGAAGCTTGTCTTCTTTCCTTACCTCTTGTAATCGACGGGAATAACTTTTTCCGAATCAACCCTCCATTTTTTTAATTTTCTAAATTGTTGAATATAATGTTGACCAAGAGGATGGGATTTTTTCGGCCTCCTCGTTGGAGAAGAATGTTCTTATTTATTTATCTATTAAATAAATTTAAAATATAATATAACTATCTTGGTTAGAATTTAAATTCTAATTTTTTGATTTATGTTATCATACTCGTGAAGTCCGTGAGAGTTGAATATTTTAAACGTGTAAACATACATGTCTATAAAAATTAATTTTCAAAGACCATTATCTTAGAATCTAAAATATATATATATATATATAACAATTTAATAAAATTATTATTTATTATCATATAAACAAGTAAACAGCGTTAATAAATAGCGGTTGATTAAGATTATTATTATAAGAAAAATAAGCTTATAAATAATGATTTTAAAAAATTATTATCTTTGACATACATTTTACAATAATTTTTTAAAAATTATTATCTTTTTCAAAAAAAATGGATAACAATATTAGTTTTAAATAAAACTATTGTTAATTGAAAATTCAATAACTGTTTTTCAAAAATAGTTTTTTATTGAATGTTATTGAATCTAAAATTTTTTATAGTGTTATGTCAGGCCTAATATGGGATTTTAGTGGTTTCTTTAAAATATCCTTTTATATCTCCGGAGAAATCGAAACAAATAACGAATAATATATTTAAACTACTTACAATTTCATAAATCTACGTGAATGTGATATGCTTGATATCATGTCCAACGTGGGTGCTTGATATGAGTTCATATCAGATTCAATGTAGAATTATAATGAATTTTTTTAATAATATTTTAATACCTCTAAAGAAGCTAAAATAAACAATATAATATATAGTATATTTGAATTCCTTGTAATCTTAAAATTTCACAAGACTGAAATGGGTACAATCAAAATTCTCTGGGTCAATCAGTGAGTTTTGGTTAAAATTTATGATTAACCTAGAGAGCTCCGATTATATCTATTTTGATCCGATGTATTTTTGAGATCGTAAAAAGTTTAAATATGTTATCTGTCATTAATTTTGGTTTTTTAGTAGGGTGTTGTGAAAAATAAATTTAAATAGAATAAATTGATAGTTGAGAGAGAAAAGGAGAAAGATTTATTGTTTTATTAGTGGAGAGAGAGAGGGGGAGCGAAGAGAATAAGAGAGAGATTGAGATGGTATCAGATAGAAAGGAGGGACACAATGAAAATTCTAAATAAATTAATGAGTTGTCATCAAAGTGTATATATAAATATATATAACACAGAGGTATACCTCCGAACTTTCCATGCCTCGACGGAAGGCGCCTTCAATTTAATTGCAGGCACCTTTGATCTTTCTTTTTTTTATCTGTTTAAGAAATCGAGGTATGGGAGGTATCTCAATTTATTATTATTTTTTTAAATCAAAATGTTCACTACACCACAACATGAAATACCAACGGAATTCCCGACGAAATTTATATTCCGTTGGGAATTTTTGACAGAATTCCCATTTCCGTCGAAAATTCCTGACGAAATTCCTATTTTCGTCGGAAACTTTTTATTTAGCCACGTGGCGAAGGATTAATACCGACGGAATTAAATTTCCGTCGAAAAATACCAACAAAAATTTAATTCTCTCACAAATTACCGACGAAAAATTGATTCCGTCGGAAATTTATAATAAAATTAGGGCACGCCCCCCTCCCTCCTCCTAGCGCAAGTTGCCCGCCCGCTCGCTCGAACTCCTCCGCGTGCTTCGTCGCCTCCTCTTTTGCTCGCTCTGTGCTCATTCTCCAGTATGTTTTTTTATTTGTTTTCCCTCTCTCCTATCTCCGACCGGCTGGCAAATTTGTCGCTTGTGGCTGGATGATGGCCTCGGATAGGCTTCGCCAGTAAAATCTGGCCACGACCGACCAGATCTGACCGCGCCCGGCGAGATCTAGCCGTGCCAGGCCAGTTCTGCCCGCGATCGACAGTTTTGGTCGCGGCTGGCCAAATTTGGCCGTCTGGCCACTGCCGGGACGAGGTCGACCAGGTCTTGATAGCCACGGGCCACTTACGGCAGCTGTCGGCCCATGCGGGTGGTCGGCGGTACCTGTCGGTGTGCTTCCGGCCTATATAGATTTGTTTAATTTTAGTGTAATTAATTTTAAATATAATTTATTTATTTTAAGTTATTGTTTTGCTGCTCTTCTTCAACTTACATATAATCTTCAGTTATAATTTATTCTTATATTTTTGTTATGTTAGAATTTTATTTAATTAATAATTACATTTTATTTTAGTGTTTATTCATGAGGTATCTTTAGTTATTATATGATTTAATTATTTTTTTAATTTAGCATGCTATTTTAAAACTTATTAAAAGAGCTAGCATTTATAATTTATAATTTAGGTATATTTTACTAACACCATGATACTTACTTTAATTAGAATAATTTTAATTATAAACTTATGAATATTATACTAAGTGGTAAAAAGTATTAAATACTTGATTTAATTTGATTAATTTTAATTAAATATTTTAATTACAATGAAAAAATAAACATATATTAAAATAAACGTTAATGTGAGCTAATTAAACTCATGATATTTTTACTAGATTTAATAAATTATAATATTTAACTTTTACTACTATATTTATTCAATTTATAAAAGTTTATTAATATTTTAATTTTATTCTAATTCGACAACAATGTATATGAACAAAGCTTGGATGTACAACCGATTAGACAATAGATTTATCAGAAATGATTTTATTACTGATCTTGAATAATTTATGAACTTTGTTAAGAGTCATCCAGAATGTATAGATGGTGATAAATTAAAGTGTCTGTGTAATCATAGAAAATGCAGAAATATAAACTACTATAATGAGGATATGGTGAGAGTATATATATGTGGAAATGGTTTTGTGCCGACATACTATAACAGGTGCTGTCATGGAGAATCTTATGTATGTGAATCAATTGACCCTTCTGTTGGTTCATCATCTGATACTTTTGTTGCGTCCCTTGAATCATCAACTAATGATATTGCAATGTAATCAATGGTTCTAGATGTGATAAATGCAGCTAATTATTCCAACATAGATAAAATACCTGCACTTGAATATCAACAATTATATAAAATGTTAAAGTCTAGTGAAAGAGAATTATGGAAGACATTCCATCTTGTCATTCTCAGTTATCAACTACTGCAAGATTGTTAAATATGAAAGTAGAACATCATTTTTTAGAAAATGTTATGATGAAATATGTTAATTAATGTCAGAGTTACTCTCCGCTGATAACATAATGACTGATAGCTTCTACAATACAAAGAAATTTGTTAGAGGTTTAGGTTTGCCTGTAGAAAAAATTAATTGTTGTATAAATAACTACATGATATATTGGAATGAAGATAATGAACTGAGTGAACGCAAAATTTGTAGTCACTCGCGTTATAAGCATTGTACTCATATCAAGGAAGAAGAAGAAAAATATTGCATGGAAAGTCATGTATTATTTTTCATTAACTGCTAGACTTCAACGCTCATATGCATCTTCCACTACAGCAAGCTACACAGTGTGGCATCATGAGCATAAGCATGAAGCGGATATTATGTGTCATCCCTGTGATTCCCTGCATGGAAACATCTTAATACTGTATATCCTTCATTTGCAATGGAACCTCGGAATGTTAGATTGGATCTTTCTGCAAATGGTTTTAGCCATTTGATCAGTCGGGACAACAATATTCATCTTGGTCAGTAATATTGACACCTTATAATTTACCTCCATGGATGTGCATGAAAGACGAATTTATGTTTCTTACTGTATTGATTCTTGGTCCAACAAATCCTAAAGATAAGATAGATGTTTTCCTTCAACCTCTAATTGCCGAGTTGAATGAATTATGGAATGTAGGATCAATGATCTATGATGTTGCAAGTAAAATAAATTTTCATTTGTAAACTACATTATTATGGACAATTAGTGATTTTCCAGCATATTCAATGTTATCTGGATGGAGCACAGTTGGTAAATTAGCATGTCCATACTACATGACAGATTCTGAAGCATTTTCATTACCTTGTAGTGGGAAGGTATCTTGGTTTGATAATCATTGAAAATTTTTACCTTCAACCACCCTTTTAGGCGAAACAAACAAAATTTCCTAAAGAATGTTGTAGTCAGAACAATTTCTCCAATTTATGATTCAGGTGAAGAGATTATTGAACAAATAGACAGTTATGACTTTCTACCAGTATCTCAACCTAGTTCTGATGAGATAAAAAATACATTGTTAGGATGCACAATTATGGATGGAAGAAGAGGAGTATTTTTTGGGAATTACATATTGGAAGTATTTTCTCATTCAACATAACTTAAATGTCATGCATGTTAAGAAAAATTTCTTTGATAATATCTTTAACATTGTCATGAATGTGCCTGGAAAAACTAAAGGCACAGCAAAATCACGTAAGAAATTAAAATAACTAGTTAACAAACCAGAGTTGCATATGAATCGAATAACCAATAGATTTCCAAAGGCTTGTTATACATTGGGCAAAGATGGTAAGAAAATTTTATGTAATTGGTTAAGAGAAATAAAATTCCCTGATGGGAATGCCTCAAATATGGCTCGATGCATAGATATAAACAAGTTAAAGATGTTTGAAATGAAGAGTCATGATTGTTATGTATTCATACAAAGATTTATTCCGGTAGTTTTCCACGACTTACTTCCACAAAATGTTTGGCAAGCAGTTACAAAATTGAGTCTATTTTTTAAAGATTTGACGGCAAGGTGTATTATGGTGGATGATATGCTTCGGCTAAAAATAGACATTCTTCTCATACTGTACAAGCTGGAGTGCATATTTCCACCAAGTTTTTTTGATTCAATGGAACATTAACCAGTATATTTACCATATGAGGCAGAAATAGCTGGTCCAATGCAGTACAGATAGATGTATCCATTCGAACGATTTTTGAGAAAATTAAATAATAATGTTCGTAATAAATCAAGAGTTGAGGGGTCAATATGTAATACCTATCTGGTTGAAGAAACATCTTCTTTCTGCTCCTATTATTTTGTTGACAATGTGAAAACCAGACATCGTAAGTGTCCTAGAAATTTTGATGATGCACAATCGAATGCCCCCTCAATGCTTTCAATTTTCAACTTTCCCGATAAGCCAATGGGTGCATCTGTTTCTAGATTGTTAACTGAACAGGAATATGATGCTGCAAGAATATATATACTCTTAAACTGTGATGAGGTCACACTACTAGAAAAAATGCCTTCAACAACAGTGAATCACTGTTGTCGTATGTCAAATACCATTGTTGTTAAAGGCCATGTTGTTAAAGGGGGGGTCTACGACAACAGTGAATCACTGTTGTCGTATATCACATTCGACAACAGTTTGACAACAGTTTTCCACTGTTGTCGTATATCAAATTCGACAACATTTTCACAACAGTTTTTCACTGTTGTCTTTTATTATATTCGACAACAATTTTATTAACCGTTGTCGTATATCAATAACAACAGTTTATCACCGTTGTCGTATGTCATATTCACCGTTGTCTTTTATTATATTCGACAACAGTTTTATAACCGTTGTCGTATATCAATAACAACAGTTTATCACCGTTGTCGTATGCCATATTCACCGTTGTCTTTTATTATATTCGACAACAGTTTTATCACTGTGTTGTCGTATGCCACCGTTTATCTACAACAACAGTTTAGCTTTAAAAAAATCTGTTGTGCGTTTGCACTGTTCCACAACAGTTTCATACCAATTTGACAACAAAGATATTTCCATTATATTTTCAATTAAAAGGCAATAATTTAAACTCAAAACAAAAACTATATATATCAAACATCATCAACATATTTACAATAAAGATCCACCACAACCTTTCTATAGACGAAACCACAAAAGTATCTTTTGTCCAAAAACCTTTCTACAGACGAAACCACTAAAGTATATTCTGACCCAAATTACAAGAGTTCAAATTATATATAATTCTGACCCAACTAAACTTACAATGAAGTTCAAATCACAAAAATTATAGCTTAGAAGGTCAGATTAATGGTCTTCGAACATGATCACGAACAAGTCCCTGCAGCTGGAAAAAAGAGAACAAACACTCTAATTAGTTATTCTATTAAATGCATATGTCCAATAAAAAATGATCCATGAAGATATGTATCAACAAACAACAAAAATAACAAACTAACAAACAAACAAAAAAAATATGTATGTATCAGCGCTTGCAATTATAAGGAAACTGCTAGCTTGGCTTATCTAGACATTTACAGCCATGCAATCACTTTTCAAGGAAAATACTCAGACGACCATATTAAATATCTGACACATGTTCTTGATTGATTGTTTGTGATTCAGAATCAAATTCTGAATCACAAACTGTGTCTGTTTAGGCAAATAAAAAAATATATTGAAGAATTTCATCCAATCAGGGATGTTAGGCAGAACTGCTGAAGCTCCAAAATATATTGGAAAAAAAATGTATTGAAGGAATTTCTATTGGATGAATGTGTTTATATTTATGTTAATTTCATACGATCATACAATTAGTCATGTCAAATTCAGTCTGTCCACTACTATTTCGAGTAATATGATATTTGAATGCAAAAATTTGTTACTAAAAGGATGGGAAGTAATATTTTAGTAACAAATTTGTTGTCGATTTGGCATGATATTTTAGTAACAAACCGTTGTCAATTATGTGTTGTTGAATGCAAAAATTCTAGTATGTTTTAAAACGTGAGAAATGAAACTGACCTGATCAGAGAAACCAGCATTGCGAGACATAACGACATCCCACCTATTGCCAGCAGTTGTCATTGAAGTAACATAAAAACCTTCCCTCCACTTTTTATTTATCCACTTGAAAGGAAACGACTCACTCACTTTGTATGATTGCTGCGCATATAGAGTACCTGTAATAAATCATCAAAAGATGAAGCCAATGGAACATTTCAAAATTGAAAATGAACCGATGCATGTTTGAAGAAGAATACCTTTGGACATAACCACCAAGGAGCTGCCAAAGGAGGCACTATCATCAAGAGAGACAGTTACCTAAAAGAATAAAAAAAAAGTGTTATCTGTAGACACTATCACAGTATTTCACGCAAATCATTACAAACCTTTTTAGCTGTACCAAGTTTTTCCAGTTTGACTTTGCTAAGGTTCAGACCACGATCCTCTGTAATTACCTGCGTGTTTAGGTACTAAAATAAGGCAACGCACTTTTGTTTTAAACTAGGAATTTATTATAGTGATCATAGTCTAAAGCATGTCATTTGGAAACCAAGAGAAACATGTAACCTCCCCTCCTGTAAGGATGGCAAGATCCTCCAAATTTGCACGTCTATTTTCACCAAAACCAGGGGCCTTAATAGCACAAACCTAAAATTTAGGAGGCAAAATAATAAACTTTTAGATTATAATAGAGAAGCTTCAAGTAATAGTAAAATAATTCCAACTTGCAACAATGGGTCAAGTAGTGTAACACAGAATGTATTGCCAACAAAAAAAAAAGGTGGATAAGAGAGAAAGTGTGGTGTGCATGTTTGTTTTGGTTGATTTGAATTATTACCTTGAGACCAGCCCGGCGCTTATTCAGCAACAACATAGCTAGAGCATCATCTACAACATCCTCACTGACAATTAGAAGTGATCTTTTTGTCTAAATACACATAAAAGCAAGCATCTTAGTTTCCTTAGCTAGGATTTTCTGATGCAATTATTTGACAAATTAATAAGGCGAATCATAGTAGTATTACCTTCAAAGCAATCTCCAATACTGGTAAAAGAGAATTCATGTCTGATATCTTCTTATCGTGAATAAGAATCAGTGGATTTTCTAGCTCCTGAAAACATTATCTTCATGCAAAAATTAATAAAGAACAAGTAATGTCACTTCTAATTGACTAATTCACAACCAATTCACTTCCAAAATGATGTTACAGAAATCAAAAGTTGATGGTAATATTGGCAGTGGAGTACATTTGCTCTGTGAAATGATACCAAACATGTGTCTAAAAAAAAGTATATTTAAGACTGACAACATAAGATTTCTGAATCACATAGGTAGACCAGTCAATCTGAGAAATGCAATCATATTGTTAAGTTTGCCAAAATTCTTTCTCCATTAAGAGTATCTTATTTGAAGATTCAAGGGCAAGCACCTCATTTATGCAAATTCTTGAATGGAGCTGTACTGGTCATGTTTTACCACAATAGAACTATATCTTTTAGCAGAAATGAAGAATCTCAGAGCACTCACACATTTTTGGGTCATTGCATCCGTAATGAAGTATGGTGATATGTAACCCCTTCCAAGTTTCATTCCTTCCACCACCTCCATCTCATTTTCTAATGTATTTCCAACCTTGCAGCAAGAAGCACCAGCTCTTCTTGAGTATTTTGATTAGTTTAAACTGTGATTTATGTTTCAATTTAACAGATACTCACAGAGACAGTAATGACTCCATCTTTTCCAACTTTTTCCATCGCTCTAGCAATCAATTCACCAATTTCTCGTTCACTATTTGCAAAAATGGTAGCAACCTATTACATGCGTTAAGTTAGAGTAGCAAAAACAATAGGCATGTGGATGTCAAAAGATAATAGAAAAACATGAAGCATCAAATAGCAGTATGCAATCTAAGCAGTGAAACTGATGGTACTAGAGAACACTATTAACAATGTATTTAATGGGTATTTATCTTTGGTAGTAATATTATAGTCAAACAGTAGACAAACAAATTCATTAGGCAGCCTAAAACAAGATAATTCATTCATTTGGATAAAGAACTATCATTTGTGAGAATGTATAATAATCAATATGACATCAAAGAATCCATCTTGAGAAAGTTATTCACCTGAGTAATTTCTTCTGAAGTACTAATCAACCAGGCCCGTTTTCTCAAATGAGAAATAACAGCATCAACTGCTATATTAATGCCACGGCGCAAGTCCATGACATTAACTCCTGATGCCACTGATTTGCAACCTTCAACTACTATTGCTTGAGTTAGAACAGTCGCACAAGTTGTACCTGTCATCAGTCAAACTTGGAATTTAATGTAACTGTTTGTGACATTCCCATCTCAGTGCATGCTTTAGAAGCTAAACCAAGAACATTATTCATTATAAAGTACAAATCACTTCATAGTTGAATTCAAAGAAATAGCCTCAAAACTTGGACGGATTTAGTCCACAAGCTAATGCATACATTGGAAAACAATGTATCAGATATGACAACAAGTGATAACATGTTCACCACATTAAAAGCTCCTGGAAATGAACAAAGTAGTCTAATATATATATGAAGAGAAATGTCAATGAAATCATTGAAGTTTGTCAAAGTTACACAGCTAGAATAAACTTTAAAGGTTGTTTTTTCTTGAAAGTTTGTCCCAAATGGTTGAGTCAGATCCTAGTTATATTCTCCATTTTAAGTACAATTTTGAGTTTACATATATTCCATGAAAAGAGATGCCAAGATTTGTGTATCCACTTAAAAGATAATGTTTCCCATCACTTTGAATCAACTTTAAATGATTACCCATGGTTAAATGGGCAATAATGAAAAACTACATAGTCAAAAGACTTCCTTTAGTACACTGATATCCTGCATAGACAAATAGAGGATTAGCAACAAAAAGAGAATAAGCTTAAAATGCAGAATCTTAGAAATAAATATATCCAACATTACCATCTCCTGCGGCAGTGTTAGTGGCCTTAGCAACTTGCTTCACAAAATTTTTGTCGGTAATTCCTTACCGACAGATTTTACACCGACAACAAAAATTGCGTCGGAATTCCGTCGATAATTTCCGTCGGTAATGTTGATTAATTTTGTAGTGGTTTTCACATATACATCTTAACACCTATAAGGATCTAAATTTGGTTATTTTGAACACTATAACCTAAGAAAGACGATTGAACCCTAGTGAAAATTCTTATTAACTTAAACCTACTATAACCCAACCCTTAAATTGAGAATGTAAAATTGGTTATTTTGAACACTATAACCAAGACGGATGACTGAACATTAGAGGAAAAATCTTATTGGCTTAAATTCAATATAATCCAACTTCTAATCTCAAAATCTTAAACCCTAAATATACCCCTAAAAAATTTTGTAAAAAATTTATCGTATCAGTCCAAGGACCCAAGGCGCCTTGGATTGAATTTAAGATGCCTTGGGTCTAGTGGCGGATGGGCGTGGAGGGGTTGGTCTGTATTTTAATAAATATATATATATATATATATATATATAGAGTTTTTCTCTGCTGCGGACCACGTGCTGCCAACCTATGTGCGACGCGACTCGAGACACCTCCAATACAATTGGAGGCGCCTCAAATTGATTATTTTTAAAAAAAAAACCCAAACATGGGAGGCACCTCTTGTTTTCTTTATATTTTCATGGGAGGCGCCTCTTTTTTCTTTTTATTTTTTTTAAAAAATAGCATTTCCTCTCATGAATCGTACATATAATATACCCAATTAGTATCAAAAAATTTTATATTGAACACTATAATCTAAGAGGGAAGAATGAATCCTTGAGTGGAAATTTTATTATTTAAACTCGCTATAGCTTAACTCTTAAATCCTAAAATCTTAAAATACTTATAATATACCTCGTGAGTATCTAAATTATTTTATTTTGAACACTATAACCCAAGAGAGAACACTGAACCCTAGAGGAAAAATCTTATTAACTTAAATCCACTATAATCCAACTCCTAAATCTTATAATTTTACTACCTAAAGATGCATAATATATCCCAAAAAATAAAAAAAAAAATTACTAACCACTCGAGTGAAGGTGCCTTCAATTGTATTGTAGGTGCCTTCACTCATAAAATAAATTAAATAAAAAAAGGCTTGGTGCCTCGAGTCCGACGTGCACAGATTTGCGGTGAGATAGCCGCAGCATAATATATATATATATATATATATTCAAAATTTTTGGGGTATATTTAGTGTTTAAGATTTTAAAATTTAGATGTTGAATTACAATGGATTTAAGCGAATCAGATTTTTCTTATAGGGTTCATTCATCTCTCTTTGTTATAGTATTCAAAATAATGAATTTTATATCTCACAGGATATATTATATATATTTAACGTTTAAGATTTTAGGATTGAAGAATTGGATTATAGTGAGTTTAAGCTAATAAAACTTTTTTAGGGTTAAATTATTCCTCTTAGACTATAACGTTTAAAATAATCAAATTTAGATCCGTACAAGAATTAGGTTGTATATATATGAAAAAATTTAATTTTTTAAAAAATAAAAATAAATAAATTGAGGTTATATATATAAATTGGGGCGCCCGCCTGATGCCCTTCTTCGACGAGAAGAGCGTCTGGTTCCAGGTGCGCATTCTGGAGCGCTCCGGCCTCGGCGAGGAGACGTGCCTCCCGCCGGCCAACCATTACATACCGCCGCGCGCCTCTATGGAGGCGGCCCGTGCTAAGGTCGAGCTTGTCATCTTCTCCGGTGGAGACCTAGCTTTGTCACGGCAATGGAGGGACGCACGGGGAAAACGTACCTTCTTCGAGGTGAGGGAGGTTGCAGCGGGACGTCGCGGCAAGGGAAGGAGGCTCCGCCGCGTTGCTGCTCCCCAACTGCCTCTTCTGAATGGGCGTCGTCGTGCTGCTGCTCTCCAACTGCCGGAGGGATCGCAACCGCGCCAAGTACCGGCGACTGGGCGACCGCAGGAGCCGACGACCGGCTGCTTGCTGCTCTCCACGCAGGTGGTCTGCAGGTTGCAGAAAATAGTTGCGGCAAGGGAAGGAAGCTCGGTGCGAAGAGGGACAGAGGGCGAGAGCTTTCGACGAGGCGCGGCGAGAGGGATCGCCGAGAGGGAGGGGCGGTGAGCGAACAGAGAGGGAGGGGTGGCGAGATGTTGGATCAGAATAGGTTTTTCGAAGCGAAGAACTGGTTTAATAAAAAAAATTGACGTGGATATGCCACGAGAGCAGTCCATATGGTTTCGGAAAAAATGATCCGTAATATAACAAATCTGATATATATATATATATATATATATATATATATATATATATATATATATATATATATATATATATATATATACAGTAGTGATATAATACGCACCCAGCTATGCGCGCCCCTGCGCGCTCGCATGAAATTTTGGTTTTTTTAGAAATCAAACAATTCCTCTGTTAATATTATTTTCTATTTATTTTTTCTCCTCCCCGCTTCGTCTTCTTCCTTGGCGCGACGCGACGGGCGACGGCGACTGGCGGCAGGCGAGGAGAGCAGGCGACGGGCGGTGATGACAAACGGCTGCGGCGACGATGGCCGGAGGCAGCGACTGTTGTCGGAGGCTGCGACGGCAGTCGGAGGCAGCGACACCAGCGCAGTCAGAGCGCGTTTTTCTCCTCCCCGCTTCGTCTTCTTCCTTGGCGCGACGCGACGGGCGACGACGACTGGCGGCGGCGAGGAGCGCAGGCGACGGGCAGTGATGACAAACGGCTGCGGCGATAGTGGCCGGAGGCAGCGACTGCGGCCGGAGGCTGCGACGGCAGTCGGAGACGGCGACACCAGAGGAAGAAGACAAAGCGGGGAGGAGAAAAACGCGCTCCGACTGCCGTCGCAGCCTCCCACTGCCGTCGCAGCCTCCGACCGCAGTCACAGCCTCCGACCGCAGTCGTCGCCTCCGGCCATTGTCGCCGCATCCGTTTGTCATCACCGCCCGTCGCCTGCGCTCCTCGCCCGCCGCCAGTCGCCGTCGCCCGTCGTGTCGCGCCAAGGAAGAAGACGAAGCGGGGAGGAGAAAAAATAAATAGAAAATAATATTAACAGAGGAATTGTTTGATTTCTAAAAAAACCAAAATTTCACGCGAGCGCGCATAGCTGGGCGCGTATTATATCACTACTATATATATATATATATAGCGTTGAAAAATTGCGGTTCTATTCACCTTGTCAAAAGTTACGCAGATGCGGTGTTATTTTTATACTATATTTGGATTTTTATTGTATTGATCTATGTTCTGAAAATCAGATTGGACCGAAAGGTTAGACCGGTTAAATCAGGAATCGATTAGATTTTCGATTGAATGGATTCTGAAAACCTATTCAAGAATCGGATATAAACCGTTCTAAACCGGCTGAGAATCGGTGAACCAGACAAACTGATTTTTTTTTTAATTTTTCCCTTTTACAGTTTTGTTTTTTTACTGAAAAATAAAAATCGAAAAATAAAATGTCAAAAATTTAGTTTGCTTTCACCCAAACTCTCCAATGAATAAATTTGTTGTTTGCTTGAATCCAATAGTTTTAAATTTGAATTTTTCTTTGAAACTAACTCTTTTTCCTAGAATACTGTACTGATTTGCTGACACAAATATATCACATACTTGATCTAGTTGATCCAATCTTGAAGGAAATAGTTGGGTATAGTGGCAGATCTAGGATTATAAGTTCGAGGGGGCCAACGTAATATAATAATAATAAAAATAATAATTATAATAATATCTTCTCTAATCTTTCATAGATACCTAATGTATATTTAGTTAAAATTTGAAAAAAAAAATATTTTTTTAAAATTTAGTCATCCAAGGGATTTGAACCCTAGATGTATGCTAAAATAAAAATTAAAATTACCATTAAACTCACTACAAATATATATTTTTATGGAGTCAAATTATATATATACTAAGAAAATAAAAATTTCTATACTAAAACAATAAAAGTTTCTATATAAAAATAATATTATTAAAAATTTGGGGGGTCGTGGCCCTTCCAAGTCCCTATATAAATCCGCCTCTGTTTGGGTAAGTTGTTAGTTTCATATATTTATATAAATACATATTTTATTATATACCGATTATATCCCGGTTGGACCCTTAGTTAAACCGATTGAACCTTTGAACCTTTGTCCTAACCGATTTGATATCCGGTCCGATTTTCAGAACCTTGGTATTGATTGGAGATGGTCTAAGGGTGTTGGGGAGGACAGATTCCACTTTTCCCTCCGTCCCACCTATCTCATTCATCGACGATAATCGATGAGTCGTCTGATCGTTGATTGGACATCATCGACGGTCCCCGACCACCGACTCAAACAAAATTATATCCTGGGACGCACGGTGAACCCGTCGGGATCGTCGCAATTGCAATCTCGTCGGATTCACCGTCGAATCCGACGAGATTATAATTGCGACAATTTCAATCGATTCATCATTCTTATAAAATATTATTTAATTCGGAACGACGATAAAAATTTATCGATAATGTTCGATCAATAATAGGATGACTGGTTGGGTGGATGCTATGGGAGAGATCCTCTAAGATAAAAATTCCCGTCTAAGTGTTGGGTGGGTGCGGTTGCGAGCGCAGCGATCGATGACGTGTGAATTAAAAGACAGAGGTAAGCCGTTATCTGTGGGCGATGACGTGGCGTGCTGTTGCGCACCCTTCCACCACGGATCCGGGCCCGTCACGTTGTCTGCTCACAAAACGATTTGAAGTAAAGGAACCTGCTTCGCTGACATCTGCAGTTGACCTCGTGTCATGTCAAACGTCGACTCGAAGGGCAGTAACAGTCAAAAGGTTCATGATACATTGGCCCAGTTCTCTAGATGACGATGGAAACCTCAACTCCCGCGTCGACGTTGACTCGTTTATGATGAGACGACGGAGAGAATTTCATGCAGGTGCTTGATCTTCACGTCTTTGTAATAAAAAGTTAGAATTTGTTATCCCAACCGTCTTATGCGATCAATTGTATCATCATCTGTGAATAAATAAACCAAAAAATTACAATTGTGCATGATCTTCGCACCGAATTCACGATTGGTTGTATCCAGACTATAGATTTAGATCTCAATCAAAGAAATAAGTTTTTGTTTATTATTATTTTTTTGACAAATTATCTAAAATCTAAATTTTTATAAGAATTTATCCTAAGATATAAGATATATGTAGCTTTTTAAAATGATAAAAACAATTGCATCATACTTTGATAATTACTAAAGCCGGACTAATTTATCTTATGTTCTCATTTTATATCTCTTGTCAATCACATCCAATCTTAATATATATCTCTCTATCCCTAGGGTTATGATATAGCGGAAGGATGAATAATTATCTCTCAAACCCCTGCAGTTTGATCCCTAACTACGACAAATTTTATAAGAATTATTTCTCCAAATGAGACGTGAAACCGTAAGATGTTGGATTTCTGGACCACCACCGCGAACGCTTCCCGATTTACCATGGTAGTTGGTGAGAAACTTCTCTGGGGTCGGGCTGATCGCCCCAGGTTCGATGTTAAACAACCTAGTTAATCAATTTTTTTAAAAAGTAAATCTCTCCCCTATTGATTTCTTTTCTGCTTGGTCTTGATATTTTCTCATATTAAGACCACATTGGGCCAAGTATAGGGATACTAGGACTAGCGCACGAGAAAGCAAAAAAGGAAACACAAAATGGAAATAGATTTATTTCTTTAAAAATGTCTGGACCACCACTAGGAAAGATTGAAAATAATAATAGAGGCATATTTGGACTCCTTGCAACCACAGAAACTCACAAGACCTTAAATGAGTGCAATCTAAACTTTCTAGATCGATCAAAGGATTGTGACTAAAACTCACTAAAAGACCTAGATAGGTTTGATTGGACTCATTTCAGGTCCTATAGAATTTTGAGACGACAAGGAGTCCAACAATACACTCCAATGCTTATTTCATCTTCTCTGAAGATGTTAAAATGTATTGTAAAAATAAGCTGGCATTGAGCCTGATATAAAATATATCTGACATCGAGGTTATATGAACTAGTCTCAGGGCCTCATATCAGGCTCACGTTGGCCCTAATATGATTTGGGTCTGATATGAATCATATCAGGACCACGTTAAGCCTAATATATTCATATCATGGCTCAACGCTAATTGATTCTTCCAATAATATTTTAATACCTTCGGTGAAGTCGAACTAAGCACTAGAGGGTATCGTTGACTTCTTGCAACCTCAAAAATCCAAATGATCTTAAATGGGTCTAATCGACCTAGAGAGCTCAGATTTACCCATTTCAAGTACTATGGATTTCTGAGGTTACAAGGACTCTAAATTTGTCATTTATTATTATTTTTAATCTTCCCTAGTGGTGGTCCAATGGTTTTGAAACTCCTTTCTTTTTTTTTGTTTCTTTTTTTATTTTCTCATATAATGGGTTTGGTATCCCCATACCAGGCTTAACGTGATCCCGATATGAGAGCATCTCAGACCAAGCAGAAAAGATAGCTGAGAAAAAAGGAGAGAGATTTAGGGGGTGTTTGGTTCATTTCATTTTCCATTTTCATTTTCCAGAAAATTACATTTTCTCGTTTTCTGGAAAATGAATTTATTTCATTCTCTAATTTTCTAGAAAACGCTATGTTTTTTTCTAGAAAACAAAGCTGAAAAATGCAAACCAAACATGTTTTCCAGAAAACCACATTTTCTACAGAAAATGTAAATGGAAAACAAGCTGGAAAACGCAAACCAAACGCCCCTTACTTTTTACCTATAGAGAGAGAGTGAGAGAGAGGTTAAGGTTCCATGCGGTTGGCAGAAGAGGTAGAATAGAAAATCAGATAAATTAGTGCATCCTTTGGTAATTATCAAAGTTTGGTGCACCTTTTGGTCAACCTTTTGATAAATTCCCAAAACTATTATATTACCTAAATCCCATAGGCAATTTTGAAAATATCCAAATTGTATATCCGATATTGATTTTGCCTCTCCAAATCAATTGCTAAATGTAGCAATCGATTCAGATATTATTCATCAACACAATAATATCTTGAATTGATTGCTATACTATAGAAATTAATTATTTTTTAAAAAATAATGATTGATTCGTATTCAAAAAATTATTATTCTCAATATAGTATGTCAAATTGATATTTAAGTACATAAATATAATCAGGAGAACTAGATAAACACATAGTGTAATTATCCCGGGATAGTTTTGATGTGGTTAGTCGAGTCAAGTTAGGTCCTGTTAGATTTTGATGTCTTATGTCTAAGTGTGCAGAAACTTAGGAGCACAAAAAGTCTAGCGGAAGACGCAGCGAGTGAAAAGGAGTGCACAAGAAGAGAGCCAATGGGCTCGGTGCATCCGAGGAACGAAAAGCTTTGGAAGAGTACACCGATAGAACGAGAAGGATGCGCACGGTATTTGAGGGACGAGAAGCCAGGGAGGAAGATTGCTCAAGGAGAAGGTCAGAAGTTAGGTTCGGGTGAGCTCAACTTTGAATGATTAGAAATCACCCAATTGTGCTAGAAAACTGATCAACCATTGTTGACCAACACGAGGGGTGCTCGAAGTTGTTCCGAGCGCCTCGGACCCTATCAAGGCGCTCGGACGTGGTTGGGGCACCCCGAACGCAATGGGGACACCCGGATTTGTTCCGGGCTCCCGGTCAGTTGTGTTATCTAAAAATGAGCCATTTTAGGTCATTGCAACGTGGATAAGAGTTGACCCAATTTTAGGCACCCCGAGTGGTTCTAGGCTCCTTGGATGTGCCACATCAACATCAAATAAGTTTTTTCAAACTCTATAAATAGAATTTTTTTAGCTCAGAATTAGGACAACACACTTTGTATTCATTTATAATTCTATTCTAAACTTATGTACTCTCAACTACTTGTAAGAAGCTTTTCCGCTTACATAAAAGGAGATCTTTTAGTAGTGCTTTAACGTATTGGATTAGCAACCATCCAAGTTACAAACCAAGTAACTCTTGCTCCTCTTTCCTTTATGTTAATTATTATTTTCTAATAATAGTGTGTCCTTGCTAAGTTCGAAAGCATGATATTAAATTTTATTTTTTCAGGGCTATTCACCCCCTCTAGTTGGCTTGACACGACCCTACACATAGGACTTGGTTCTATATCATTCCTACTTCTGAGTTGTCTAAATTCATTAGCCGATTTTGATCGAAATCAGCCAATGGACTTAGAGAGCTCAGAATTGTAAACATGAAAAGTGTGATAGACGGGGAGATAAATATCACTTGTCAAAAAACCATTTCTTTTTTATTACTAAAAGAGAGATAGGCAGCAGAAAGTAAAATAAGACAATAATAACTCGGGCAATTCATTTGGTTTGTAGTCTAGCAACAACTATTCCAAGACTCACAATCCTTAGGACCTTTTTCGAAAGGGCAATCACTAAAATCTCCTCTTGAAAACCTTTCGAAGGAGAAATATGTACAAAAATGAGAAGGATCGTAACAACACTACTATCTTCTTGTATGAATCCAAGTAATGAAAGAGTATACCGACAACAAGCACTAGTAGAAAAATGCTTAATAACTACGGGCGTTCACCATTGTCATAGGCTAAAAATACTGTTGTTAAAGGCCATGTTGTTAAAAGGGGTGCTCAACATCAACCGTTACAAACCGTTGTCGTTTATAGTCAATAACAACAAAATAGCAATGGGTTTTCACCGTTGTCTTTGAATGTGATCGACAACAGGTTAACAATAGTATAAAACCGTTGTTTGTGTGTGATTTAAACAATAGTTTGACAACAAATAAAAATCGTTGTCTTTTGGTTGAGGCAGCCAACAATTTACAATAAATACCATTTAAAATTGAATTATTTTAATAATTAAACAATATTCAGCAAACACACTTCAAACTATCATATATACACATCAAAATATCATCAAATATTATACATCATACTCCGCAAATATCATACATCCTGATATCCCCAGTGTTAGTCCAAATTCAGATAACATCATCAAAGTATCATATACATCAAGAAGTACCAAAAACTAAGATAATTACATCATCAAAATATCCCCAGCAGCTAGCTTTAAGTGCAGTCAACCAGATGAAGAGAGTCACGCCCCTTAGCTTTACTCCATAAGTTGATTCCTTCCCTTGGATATGAATGTCACAACAAATAGAAATATAAAATGAGCATTCACAACTAAAAATAGTAGAACAAAAGACTCTAAGAAATACAAAATGCTGCACTGTATCAGTTACAAAATCTAAGAGTTTGTGCATTCTGTGGATGGAGCTAAACAGGAATGATAGATAAAATGAAATTGGAAAAGTTAAAAGAGTGCAAATAAGTTATCAATTTACTTTAGTTTCTATTATTGCTCAAGCTCATCTAAGTCATCGTCTTCTGTTGGTTTTAGAGAGCCAAAATTGAAACAAAGATTGGAT
Organism: Boesenbergia rotunda; assembly: GCA_024364735.1. NCBI lineage: Eukaryota > Viridiplantae > Streptophyta > Magnoliopsida > Zingiberales > Zingiberaceae > Boesenbergia > Boesenbergia rotunda. The sequence goes on from JAGFNQ010002513.1 coordinate 298,530, forward strand.
AAAGAAGATGCTGCGGAAAATAGTAATAGGCAAGCCAATGCAATAGATGCAAATATACAGATTCTGACAGAAGATTTGGGAAGAAAGAAAAATCAAAGTCTGTAGTGTTAAGACCAACAGTTGAACCTGCAAACGTGTAGCGCTTATCAGAAAATGCATCTCGAAAAGTGAGATCAAAATTGAGTTCTAGAGCATCTAAGGAAGTAGCTAGGTAACCAAATCTTGCTTCAAAGAGAATTCATGTTAGCTATCACAGCAACATGATATCAATGTTAGCTATCGACAGCATTCAAATCTCGCTTCAAAGAGAATTCATGTTAGCTATCATGTTTGCTCACAGCAATCATGTTAGCTATCAGCTTATGGATTAGGCTCTTCCTAGAAATTTAAACTGTTGGTATAAATAATCACCAAAACTTAAGTTTCTATTAAGAGACCAACTGATTAAATATAAAACAAAATTTAAGCCTATAAATGATATCAAAACTCAAAAAAGGGTTATCTACACAAACACAACAACAAAATATTAAACAAATTAGTTTAATACGGCTCCAAGTAATAGTCATGCACAAAATAAAACATTTGACCCAAATTTGTTTAAAATAGTAGAAAAATAATAATAAGAAAAGGAACTTGTACATACCTATTCATAAATATAATCTTGTATGCATTCAGCTACCTCAGAGCGCACTTCATCAATTTCTTGTTGAGAGTACTCCACTTGTGTGAACTGCGAACACACATAAATTATATAATCTTAAAGAACAAAACATAATTAATTGAAAAAATGATAACAAAATAACTTCTAATTATTTGAGATAATAAAGATAATATTACTATCGATCGCAATGCATCGCCCTCAATTGTTACAATTTCTTCAGTAATTTGTATCATAAATCTCATTACGTAATAACCACATTGTTTAGCATCTGGCTGCCTAGGAACCTACGTTAAAGACAATTCATATGGTTAATGATCAATATACATATTAAAATATTTGATTGAAATAGAAGTACACATACCTTGATTACTTCCCATTGTACATTCTTTCTTCCTTTCCTTCCTTTGTTCGAATTAAACAATTTTAACGCCCTTCATGTATACATACAATATAGTTGATATATGATTGTTTTATGACTAAATTAACTGCATAATAAAAATAATATATGAACTCACATTTCGACAACATATTTCCAATCCTGATCGCGAATGCGATGACTTAGGGAATCCAAGAAGCAAACAATCTCCTTATGAGGTTCAATAACAGTGAGATTCCAATGGAAACTACACACAAACACATAATCAGTGCAATTCACTTAAAAAATAATTGAAAATGTTATTATGGATGTCAATTACCCGTTGCAACTTGGCACCAAAATCAATTGATTAACTGATGCACCACTCATTCTATCCGCTAAAAAACTCGCCCTCTGGTTCAACCGTTTAGTTTTACCTATTTTATCCTGTGTGGTTTGTTGAAAGTATGGGATGCTGTGCGGATTTACAAATCTGAATTTATCAATCTTGTTTTCTTTCACCAACTTTTTATAAAGATGCCTACCATTTAAAATAAAAGAAAATCAGAATTATATTAGTATTACTAAACAAATAAAGTATGTCTAAGAACAAATAAAACAAAAATTAAAGTTGAAGGTAATTCGAAAACTTACCATATGTAAACAACCACACAATTTCCTGAAATAGGCTCCAAGTGATACAAAGGACTGATGTCCTCAAAGTGCAAGTTTAGTTCATAATCATCCTGAAATACCTCATGATCTAAAATAATTGACAAGTTCCTTCCATTTTCGAGAGCACGCTTTGAATAACAATATAGCATGTGCAACGATTTTGGCACACTTGATGGCAAAGTTTGGTTGTTTCCTACATGGGCAGTTTTCTTCATTTGAGGCTTTGAATAATTAGAAACGTTAGCTTGTTAGATAGGTGCAATACTAAATAATTTTACAAATAATTACTTTGAAATATTAGCTTAGATGTACCTCCTGTCGTAGCATTAGCAAGTGTTTTGGCCAAGCCACATGTGTTCCAACAGCATCACCAATAGTTTCACATTTATTGGGAATTGGAACTGGCAAACGTGCTGATTTTTGAATTGCTTTATCGATGGAAACACGCATACAATTCTTGGGTAATGGAATACCATGGATAAAGTGATTAACTCCATTGGCCTTAATAACTGTTCCATATACAGCAATGTCTGCGCTAGAATCTAATGTCAAAATCACTGATTTACCCTAAAAGATAAATAGCTGTGTCATTGAATTGTACTAACTCTGTATTTCAGTAATATATATTACCATAATAACTTATATACCTGTAAAGCAAATGCTTTGTCCACAACTTCCACTTCGACATCATTCAACTCTTCATGAGGGGAAATCTTGTCAGTTTTCATTTCATTATCATTTTGGTGAGGTAACTTTACCGAGCAACTGCCTTTGTCATCAATATCACTTCCCCATGTACCATTTTTGTAGACAATTGTTTCAAGTTTTTGAATACGTACATCTTGTTCTTGAATTAATTTTTAGCCTCCACCAACTCTCTCTTTTGCTCGATGATTAGCTCTCTGTCAACATCGTCAGTCTTCCATTTTCCACCAACACTAAAGAATAATGTTGGAGTGCTTTGGTAAGAATATCTTCTTTTGCCTCTTTTATTTCCAATGTACCCTGACGTTTCTATTGTATGTAATCATCCTATCATCCAAATGAAAAAATAAACTAGTTTGTAAGATTTCATTGAAATACAATACTTGATTTTTATGTATAATTTCTCACAATCTTGTCTATTGTTTGTTTTAACTCTTGGCCATCAAATTTCCCTTCTTTATTGACCCTTCCTTTCTTCCAAATAATAGCTCTATTGATTTCATCATCTTCACATAATTCATTTGCCTAAGAACAAGAACAATTGAATGATGTATGGCAACTAAGAATGGTTATAAATGCAGCAAAAAAAACTATTGTTATAAGCATTTCACGATGCTAATAAGAAAAAGAACAGTCTAGTATTATGAGAAATTTTGAAATATACATACTATTTCTTCAGCATATTGTGCATAGCCTTTACGAGCAAGGCGATGAGGGTATATGTTCTTCTTCCTTTTTTCCTTTTGTGGATCACTTAGTTTTTAAAACATATGTAAACAAATCAAATTTACTGATTCGTCAATTGTCTTAAAGTCTACTTACTTATTTTGAAACAACGAAAAACTAAACTTACAATGAAGTCATCAGACAATCGACTAAGGACAAAAGACATCCAATCATCTCTTGTAAGACTATAGCCACTTGGTGGTTCATACAACTCTTCGGGTTTGTCAGCCTTGTTTGAAATGAATGTCTGAGTGAGATGAGATTTAAACTGACGCCACTTATTACTTGCTGAAATCAAACATCCCTTCTTCCATATTGAGGGAATATCATATGTCAACTATAAAACATAAATACAGTCAAAAATATCACATAACATAAAATATATTGTACTAACATTTGAACAAACACACAACTTACTTTAACCGATTCCCATATCAAATCTTTAACTTCATTTGGAACTTTCTTCCACGTCTTGTAAGTTATCTTGACATTTTCTCGAGCAAGCAAGCCAATGTAACTTTGCATTTCAACAGCAACTTCTCCCACTGGTTGTTCGAGTTTATTGAATCTTACTTCCTTTCGAATTCCTTGAACCCTTTGTCTAGTAAGCTTACCCAGATGGGTACGACCTCTAGATGTTCTTGTTGTTTGAGTGTCGGTAGATTCACCCTCATTTCCTTCAAAACCTTTATTAGTGGATGTAGATGGAATTTTTTTCTTTGCCCTTCCCAACCATTGCAAGCTGTCATTAGCAATAGAAATTTAGAACAATTGAACTGAGAGCTACTCGAATTTAGAACCATTGCAAGCTGACATCAAATTTGGTTTCACACAAATAAATTCATAAAAGCCTTCATAATTTAACATCATGTTCATTAGAAGATAAGAAGTTGCAACAACCCAAGACAAACTTTTAAGTGAATGATGCATAAGAAACTCTTCAAATTAAACATATATCAACACTGCAAAATATAATTTGTTAAGCATGCTCGACCCAAGTCCCATCAAAATCTTCGTGAAGGCATGGGGGTTCATTGTCATCTACTCCGTCAACATCCATTGATGGTAACCCTCTGGTAAAAGATTGATAGTGCATTACAGTGTCTTCTAGTTCATCCTCATTTGCATTTTCAAATGACTCTAAATCTCTAGTAGGAGTTGCAAGTACAATGCTCCATACGGGATCTTGAGGATCTTGAATGTAAAATACTTGTTTTGCTTGACTTCCCAAGATAAAAGAATTTGATTTGAATCCAATTCTGTTCAGATTTACCAACGTGAAACCAAGATCATCTATTTTAATGCCATTATTATTCTCCACCCAATTACATTTGAACATTGGAATTTAAAATTGGTGGTAATCGAGTGACCATATTTCTTCAATAACTCCATAGAAAACCATGTCAGACACAATTGGATTTTTATCCTTGGCACTAGCAACTTGCATTGTCTTTGCGACTAAGCTTACTCCGGAGTTTTGAGTAACTCGTACATCATCATGCTCTTTCGTAGCGTAAGTAACCTCATCAATCAAATAACTAGAATACTTTAACACTTTCTTGCTAGGTCCGCGTGCTATCCACTTCAATCTTTCAGATATTTGAAGGGTGGAATGGTCTAGTCCATGTTCAACCTATATTTAACAATATAATAAAATTTATATTTTTTGTATGTATGCTAATAGATAGTATTTTTGGAGCGTACCATATCATGCAACCATTTAATAAATGTTCGATTATGCTCATCTTGTAACCACTTTTTGGACTTAGCTTTTTGAGGAAATCTTGCTTTCAACTCCACCATGTGTGTCCTAATGGAATTATTTGATATAAATAAACCAATAGATTATTGTATTCAAGTAGCCTGAAAGTATTGATAAGTTGGAGATCTTACTCGATATAAGGATCAATCTCATCATCATTCGCCAATACGTAACGGTGTGCTTGCTGTAACTCATCATGCCTAGCTGCGAGCACTACTGCTCCCGATAAAGGCTTAGTATGTTCTAATTTGCGTTGCTTTGATGGTATCCCAATTGTGTGGACATTAGATAGATAATCTGAGCAAAATTCTATAGCCTCTTCAGCAATATAACTTTCAGCTATACATCCTTCAGGCCGATTGTGATTGCGCACATAACCTTTCAAAATCTTCATGTATCTTTCAAATGGGTACATGTGTCTATACCAAACGGGTCCACACAATTTGACCTCCCGCACAAGATGAACAGTTAAATGAATCATTATATCAAAAAATGAAGGGGGGAAATACTTTTCAAGCGAACACAATATCATCACAATTCTCTTTGCAAGTCATCCAACTTTAAGACAGCTATTACTTTACTATATAAACCATTGAAGAAGAAACACAATCGAGTGATAGTATCTCTGACATGTTTTGGTAATACACCATGAATGACCACTAGAAGCAATTGTTGCATTAAATTGTGATAGTCATGTGACTTAAGGCCAACAAGTTTCAAATCCTTCATCGACACAAGGTTTTGAACATTAGATGAGTAACCTTCAGGGACCTTTATTCCCCACAAAGAATTACAAATACTTCTTTTCTCATCTTTGCATAGAGTGTAACAGGCAGCTGGCAGAAAATTTCTCTTCTCCCCAATCTTTGGTGCCAATTCAGTCCTTAAATTCATTTCCAGAAGGTCTAATCTTGCTGCAACTCCATCCTTTGTTTTTCCTGGAATGTCAAGTAGCGTACCAATGAGATTTTCACAAACATTTTTTTTCAATGTGCTTGACATCAAGAACATGGCGGACATGTAGGTCTTTCCAATACTCAAGTTCAAAGAATATTGATTTTTTTTCCAGCATGTTTCTCCATCATTCCTCTTCGATTGTAGCTTGTTGTTGATTTTTCCCAAATCAAAATTAATTCTTTCAACTCTTTCCAAAACTTCATGGCCACTCAATGGATTTGGTGCAAGGTTAAACTCTTGCTTCCCATTAAATGCCTTCTTTTGCCTTCGATATAGATGACTTAAAGGTAGAAACTTTCTATGGCCTGTATATGATATTTTCCTACTATGCTTCAACCTTGTCGAGTAAGTATTTTCTGCACAAATAGGACAAGCATCATATCCCTTCACAACACATCCTGACATATTCCCATATGCAGAAAAATCATTGATTGTCCATAGCAAAACAACTTTAAGAGAGAAACTTTCTTTTCGATATGCATCATATGCTTCGACACCTTTATCCCATAAACATTTTAAGTCGTCAATGAGAGGTGCTAAGTAAACATCAATCTCATTTCCTGGTTGTCTAGGACCAGATATCAATAAAGTGAGCATAACAAATTTTCTCTTCATACACAACCATGGTGGAAGTTGTATGTGATCATTAAAATTGGCCAACAACTATATGCAGAACTCATCAAACTGTGAGGATTGATCACATCTGCTGATATAGCCAATCTCAAATTTCTTGGCTCAGAAGAAAAATCTGGCCACATGCGATCAACTAATTTCCAAGAAGGTGCATCAGCTGGATGACGTAAGTATCCATCATGAATTCTTTTATCAGCATGCCATGTTAACTCCTTGGATATCGCCTTAGTCCGAAACATTCATTGAAATTTTGGAATAGGTGAGAAATACCACAAGACCTTTGCAGGAACTCCTTCTTTTACGTTAGATTTGTCGCTCAACTTCCACCTTGATGTCCCACAAATAGGGCAATTGGCAAAATCGTCATACTCTTTCCGATACAAGATACAATCATTAGGACAAGCATGAATTTTGACATAATCTATCCCTAATGCACGTAAGATTTTTTTTGCGTCATTCATAGATAATGGCAATTGATTGCCATTTGGAAGCATTTCTCCAAACAAACTAAGTATATCGGTGAAACTTTTATCACTCCAACTATATTTTGCCTTCAAGTTAAATAATTTCACAACTGCAGATAACTTTGTAAATTTTGTACATCCTAGATATAAGCATTTCTCAGCATCTTCAAGTAGCTTATTGAACTGGCTTGGGTTCTCAACATAACTATCATATACAGCCTGCACCATGTCTATAGGCTCCTCAGCAAAAGATTTATCTTCATCTTGCCCTACTCGATCATTACCATTCACTAAGTTCCCTATCAACGATCTTTCCCCATGCCATATCCATGTATGATATGTTAAAACCATACCATTACAATAGAAATGCGCCCTTATAGTTTGAAGATTTTTCTTCTTTATATTACCACATCTTGCACATGGGCAAGGTATTGCATTAGGATCGTTAGCATTCTTCAGTGCAAATTGTAAGAAAGATTCTACTCCAATATCAAATTCACGTGATAGTCTATCCTTTGACATCCATTCTTTGTCCATTTTTGTTACAAGTACTAATCAGCTAGGAATGAGCCAACACCTACCTTCAAAATAATTGTACATTATATAACTAGATCTTTACATAACGAACAATTAGAAACATCACATATTCATAGCATACAATATATACAATCAATCTTGAAGCAAAAACAAGTAAATAAGGGAGAAAAATAATAAGATAAATTAATTGATGGGTTTGCATATATCAACACTCATTAACGAGTTAGTAAGAAAAAATTGAATTTTTTCCACAACCCCACAAATAACCTTTAGAAGTAAATAAAAAAACATAGGATTGTTTCATTGAAGGATTTCTGATAATAGGATTTAAATGGATTAGGGTATTTGATAATAGGATTTCTGATTTCAACTATACAATCTTCATTAAATAGTAATTTGTGTCTAGTGTTTAATATTTTAAAAGAAACTTTATACAAGAAACATAGAAGATGACAGATTAGAAATCTGAATTGGATGTCCCAACTGAAACCAATAAACTGAAACTAGAGAAGGGTTTCATCACCTTGAAGAGTGGTAGAAGAGAGGCAGAGACACCAGGTACCGTCTGGATTGTTCTCCAACAAACACTCGCAAGAGAGAACGACGCCCAAAATGCTGAAATGTTCGACTCAAACCTACTGTCCAAAACTTGAAGACGCTTGAAATGTTAGACTCAAACCTACTGTACAAAACCCAACAAGAGCAAACATTACCTTGATATCTCTCCAATTCGGCAACTCGGCACAAGAGGAGGAAGAAGAAGGGGCGTGGTGGCGGCTAGTTCGCGCGAGGAGAAGTTTGAGGTGTCTTGTTTGTGTGCGGCGAAGAGGAAGAAGAAGAAGTAGAACGAGAAGAAGGAAAAGATGGCAAGGAAGTTTGAGGTGTGTTAGGGTTCGGCGTTGTCACTCGCGGCGAAGAGGAAGGAGAAGAAGAACGAGAAGAAGGAAAAGATCATTGAGGTGTGTTAGAGTTCGGCGAATGCAGGGAATGAACTAAGGGGAGATCGCGCGGCGACTGAAGAGAACAACTAAAGCGGGCGTTTTCATTTTCGCGCTCGCTCGCTGTTGTGTATTACCACGTAAGCAACACCAATAGACAACGGTTATTTAAAAACTGTTGTCGTAACCAACCCAATAGACATCGGTTTTTAAAAAATCGTTGTCTTTGACATACATAAGACAATGGTTTTTTAACAACCGTTGTCTTTTTCCGCAAAATTTTTTTCAACATCAACAGTTTTGGAAAAAACCGTTGTTAAATAAAAAAAGACAACGGGTTTTCAAAAAACCGTTGTCTATTGGGTGTTGTTGAATCCAAAAATTCTTGTAGTGAAGTATTAGAAGATTTAGCATTGGTTGTTGGAGAGCATTACAACGTCGTAGTAGAAGTACTTGCACGAACAGAAGCAACAACGGCAAGATTGACGATGAGAGAATTAAATTATTCACCTCGAGGCTCTATATATAAGTTTTACATTAGGTCAACTAAACCATCTTTCGGTGACCGAACTCTAAAACTGCTCGGCTTCACATTCATGTTCATGATCTACCTAGATCATATTTTCCACAAAATCTACTTTCATTGGTCGACTAATTCTCTTTATTCACCTCGAGGCTCTATATATAGAGTTTTACATCAGGTCAACTGAACCATCTTTCGGTCGAACGAACTCTAAAACTGCCCGGCTTCACATCCATGTTCACGATCTGCCCAAATCGTATCGTTCACGAAATCTACTTGCATCAATCGACTATTTCTTTGTTCGGTTGACTAAACCTCTAAGTTTCTTTTTACTACATGGTCTGATCTTATCTAATATGCTCTTGCCAAATGTGTTCGGTCGACCAACGCCATGTTCGGTCGACTAACACCATGTTCAGTTGACCAAACTCTGTTACTTCCTTTGTTGCGTGATTTGAGCTTATCTGATTTTTAGTTACCAAAATGGGATCGATCGACTAATCATGCTATCAGTCGACCAAACCAAAATTTCCTGCATCGGCTTAGTTTGAATCTAATTTGAACTCATCATTGGGGATCGGTCGATTGAACCACTTGGTTCGGCCTACTGAATCACTTAGTTTAGTCGACCAAACCTTTAAATCATGTCAAACTTTATTTTTCTGCAAAACAAAGTTAGCACGGTATAATAATAATTATAATCCTGTAAAACAGAGTTAGATATAATATACATGTATAAGAAAGATAGATAAGACTGTCTGATCTCGACTTAGAATCCTACGTTGGTTTCTTTAGTCATATCAATGCCTAAGATTTGTCTAACTGGGACACAACCTCACTGCACTTCACTCCAAGAGCTTATCTTAACTTACCCGTCAAACATATGGTCTTCGAGACTTGTTTGGACTTTTTCTGATAAACCTAATTAACTAAGACTTTCCTGCAACACTGAGTAATTAGCACAATAGATATAAAATTGTAAAGTAAAGCAGTGTTAGCAGCATTCAAGATTCGTTGGTCCAGTCAACCACCGATCTACCGAAAACCTGACCTTTTGGCTACACTTGCTTATAGTTTACTCCTCATCTACCTAACTTCCAGTTAGGACTTTTGCTTGTCTAACCTTCAGTTAGGACTAATCACTCGGTAAACTTCTCACCACTGCCTAATCTCCAGTTAGAACTAGTCACTCGGTAGACTTTTCACCACTGTCTAATCTCCAGTTAGGACTAGTCACTCAGTAAACTTCTCACTACTATCAAGCCTTCAGTCATCATGATCACTTGGACTTGCTAGTCGATTGATAGACTATTCATCACTGCCAAGTCTCCAGTCACTTTGATCTCTTAGACTTTATTAAATATATTGTCAAATAAATATCAAAACTCTGGAGGTCGATTGCACCAACAGAAATGACATAAAACTGTTGGAACTTGACTGGATGGCTAGAGGGGGGTGAATAGCCGGTTGTCGGACTTTCGTCGGTTCATTCTACAAGTGTTAGCTTCACACAAGCGGAAATAAAATAAAACAATGAATATAATGCTAACACAAAACCTTTACATTGCTTGAAAATTATTTGCTCCTACTCCATGGCGTGTCCTTGAGGTGAACGATGCCTTGATCCTTCGGTGGATCAGTCCCTTATAATTTTCAGCTATAACTTTCTCCTTATCGGTGGAGAACGACTTCTCACAATGTTCTCTTCCTCTTTGCATGTTGAGAGTTAGGGTTAGGAGGAAGAGATGAGCTTTGAAGGCTTAAGCACTTGATCAAGAAGATTTCTCACTTAAGAGCTAACCCTTCTGAAGTCTCAACCTCCCCTTTAAATAGAGGAGAGAGCTGTTAAACAAAATAGTTCAGTCCCGACACAAGTCGACTGCCACCTGGACCAGTCAACTGGTGCTCAGCCAATGACTAGTTTTCGAATAAACTAGTCGACTGCCATCCAGACTAGTCGACTGATCCTGCTATTCGAAACTTACAGAATGTTCAGTCGACTGGTGTCCCTATCAGTCGACTGGTCTTGTTACACACTCACACTCATCCTCTCCATAGTTACCCTTTGAAGCTCTCTTCCTTTGGCTCTCATCCTTCGGATGTATCCAAGTCCTCGGCTCGTCCCGATGTCATCCTTCGCATATGCCTTGAAGTCTACTTCCCTTGGCTCCACTCCATTGCTCCTTGTCTAGCGATCCCTCGGATGCACCATCCTTCACCGACTCAAGGACCCGAGCACCAAGATGAGATCTTCCAAGTGAGTTCCACACTTGGCCACACCAAGCTTTTTATATGTGTTCCACTAAGTCTTGCATGACTCAAACACACACTTCAAACCAATATGAAAACCTAACTTAATCATATTGACACACACATCAAATCTCATGATCATACCAATCAAACTTGAGCTGATTGCACCAACAATCTCTGCCTTTTTGATGTGTGACAATATGTTTAAGTTAGGCATAAAGTAATTTTGAAAATAAAAAATATAGTATAACATGGAGCATTAAAAAAGCAACCTCCCCCTTAACCTATGCCCTATCATATGGTTTTTAAATTTTGCACAAACATAAAGAAATAAGTTAAGTTCTAACTTAAACCCTTCAATTCTCCGCCTTTAACACCATCAAAAAGATTGCACAAATCGATTATAACTTATGGCATTGAAGTAAAACAAGATCTTAAATTTTAAAAACACCCAGAATTCAGAAACTCAGGGTACCGATCGACTGATATCTATCTTAGTCGACTAACCTTAACAAAATTATTCCCAACGAATTATCAGTTGACTAGTCCTCTGCACCAGTCGACTAGCACTAAGCTATTCTAAATTTCAACCTTTTGAGCTGAAATTTAGAAATGCATCAAAAATTCGAAAAATCACGAAATTTTATAAATATATTTCTTGAATTGTTCTTCAATATGGAAAAATAAGTCTGCATGAGAAGTCAAAGTATTTTTGAATTTTGACTAAAATTTAAAAACTTGAAAAACATTCAATTTTGTATCAATCTTAAACCCAAGTTTTGAAATCATATGTTTTTCAAATCTATATCATAGTAAGTAAAACACAAAATTATTTTCAAAATATTTGAAATATCCAACTATGATCTATGGGTAAGATGTCCATTAATTAAATATTTATTATTCTCATAGTTGGTCTATTATTACTAAAATGATATATTTCATAACCATCAAAATGCCATGAGCACATGTAAATTATGATATCATCCTAACATCTCATATGCATAAGTAAACCATAAATCAAGTTATTATGAGATGTACTAAATGTAATCTCTACTTAGCCCATTTGATCATGAATGTATTTAGGCTAAGTGCTCCTCCTTAAGATCTCAAGTCAACCATTAAAAAAGAAAATTTAAATTTTACTGTTGATGGTTGACTAACCCTAAATCCTCTAACCCTGGAGGATTGGTTTTGGTATCTAATAGAAATGCTTCCTAATTGGGTTGATCAAATATTCCTTAGGGATGCATTTCCTATCTAGGGTCTTAGTTTTTTACTGTTCCTTAGCAAGCAACGAATGATAGATCTTTTCATGGCTTGGTTGATCATATACCCTAGTCCGGCTTTTTTTGAAGCTTACTCTTTGGCTCCTAATGATCATGTCTAGAGTGTCGAAGCCAAATTCAAATTTCCTAAGTGTCTTAGTAAGGTAATCTACCTTTTCCCTTAAGTTCTTATTTTCCTCTTCTAAGCAAGAAACATTTGATGTTATTCTAGAGGAATCATGCATATTATCCTTAAGAGAAATGGATTTTAGTTTTTCATTAAGCATGCAAATCTCATTTTTCAAACACTTTATTTTCTTTCTAGCCTTAAATAAATCATCATTAGCACTAGAAATAATTTTAAATAAACTGGTAGTGGGTAGATTTTATACCTCACTTATCGAGATATCCGAATCTGAAGATTGACCTCCCCCTTCACTTGAGCTCCCTTCTTCATCTTCACTTGAGCTCTTTTCACCTTCGGATGATGTGAAGGCTATGTCTTCAATTCCCATTAGGGTAAAATGAGATACATGGTGTTCTTCTTCTTCCGATGATGAAGGATCATCCCATGTCACCTTTAAATTTTGAACATTCTTGTCTTTTTCTTTTGTTTTCTTATTTTCTTCCTTTATTTTCAAAAGGGGACAATCATCCCTTATGTGTCCTTCCTCATGACAATTGTACCATATGATCTTCCTTATCCTACTCTTGCTTCTAGAATTTTTCTTACCATCATATTTGTTAGAAGAAAAACTTTTTAATGCTTTCCTCATCTTCCTTACCATATACGTCTCTTGATCACTATTCATTGAGGCGCTTGATTCTTCCCAATCAGAGGATAATGAGTATGAAGCTTTCTTCTTGTCCTTCTTCTTCTTCCTCTCTTTCTCTACAATAAGAGATATACTCTTTTCTTTGGAAGACACGTTAGCTTGTTCATGAAGTTCAAATTCATAAAATAATTCATTAAGCTTAACTAAAGAAATATCTCTAGAGATTTTATAAGCATCAACCATTGAAGCCCAAAAAGTGGTTCTAGGGAAAAATTGAAGCACATATCTTACAAGATCCCTATTTTCAATTTTCTTACGTATTACATGAAGCTCATTGATAATTTCTTTGACTCTACCGTGCAATTGACACACGGTCTCATTTGTATTCATTGTGAAGGATTGAAGTTGAGCCACCAAGAGGTCATTTTTGGCTCTTCTTGATTCGTTCGATCCTTTATTTAATTCAATAAGTTTTTCCCAAAGCTCTTTGGCGGAGTTAAATGGTCCAACTTTATTTAATTGCTCCTTGGAAATGCCACATTGTAGAGTTGTTGTGGCTTTTGCATTTGCTTGAGCTTTCTTCATTATTTCTTTTATCTAATATTTTTTTTGTTGGAAGAGGTGCTCCTCTCTTATCCTTTAGCATCTCAAACATATCTACAATATTAAACTAATTTTCAATAACATTCATTAGATGATACTTCATTCTACCTTTCCAATACACAAAGTCGTTGCCATCAAAGAACGATGGTCGTGCAGTGATATATCCCTATTGAAAAGTCATCTTGATGTTTTGGTTAATGGTGAGTTCTCCCGAAACGAACCAGACTTTGATACCACTTGTTGGAACTTGACCGGATGGCTAGAGGGGGGTGAATAGCCGGTTACCGGACTTTCGTCGGTTCTTTTTATAAGTGTTAGCTTTACACAAGCAAAAATAAAATAAAATAATGAATACAATGCTAACACAAAACCTTTACGTAGTTCGAAGATTGCTTGCTTCTACTCCATGACGTGTCTTTGACGTGGGTGACCCCTTGATCATTCGATGGATAAGGCTTCGGCAATTTCCAACTATAGCTTTCTCCTTCTTGATGGAGAACAACCTCTCACAATGTTCTCTTCCTCTTTACAAGTTGAGAGTTAGGGTTAGGAGGAAGAGATGAGCTTTGGAGGCATGAGCATTTGATCAAGAAGATTTCTCACTTAAGAGTTAACCCTTCTCAAGTCTCAACCTCCCCTTTAAATAAAGGAGAGAGCTGTTAAATAAAACAGTTTAGTCCCGACACCAGTCGTCTGCTACCAGGACCAGTCAACTGGTGCTCAGTCAACGACTAGTTTTCGAATAGACCAATCGACTGCCATCCAAACCAGTCGACTGATCCTACTGTTTGAAACTTACAAAATGTTCAGTTGACTGGTGTCCCTACCAGTCGGCTGATCTTATTACACACTCACACTCATCCTCTCCAGAGTCGCCATTTGAAGCTCTGTTCTTTTGGCTCTTATCCCTCGGATACATCCAAACCCTTGGCTCATTCCGATGCTATCTTTCGTGTATGCCTTGAAGTCTGCTTCCCTCGGCTCCACACCGTTGCTCCTCGTTCGGCGGTCCCTCGGATACGCTATCCTTCACCGACTCAAGGACCCAAACACCAAGATGAGATTTTTCATGTGAGTTCCACACTTGGTCGCACCAAGCTTCTTATGTGTGTTCCACTAAATCCTACATGATTAAAATACATATATCAAATCAATATGAAAACCTAACTTAATCATATTGGCACACATATCAAAATCCATGATCGTACTGATCAAACTTGGTTCAATTGTACCAACAAAAACTAGGTTCTATTTGTTCTTCTAGTTCTTTTGATAATATTCATGTCCTCAAACATTAATTTAATACATTGAGAATAATATTTTTTTAATACGAATCAATCATTTTATTTTATTTTTTTAAAAATAAAAAATTTTAATCTATCGCTACAATTTAACACTCGATTAAATTATTTTTCGTAATCACTAAACATTACTTAATCAAAATTTACACTATAGTAGTTGATTAAAAAGTCTAATTTATGTTAAAAAAAATATCAATCTCAATATATAATATTAAAATAATATTTGAAGACAGAAATATAATCAATAGAATTAAACAATATATAAAATTTGATTATATATAAGTATGAGTTTTTTAGATTAATCAATTGATTTCGATCGAAACCAACTAATAAATTTAGAGGGTTCGGAATGATATGAAACTAGATCATATAATATAGTATAACAATATATTAAAATTACTTTTATGATCACATAACTGTTGGGGGATATTCGGAGTTTTTATAATAAATTGAAATTACAACAATAACTTCAACTTATCTCTGTTGAGTGGCCCCGACTGCTTTTCTCCGAAGCTGCAGTCTTCCAAGTAAAGTTTTGAGCTCCCAAGCCGCCGAGCGAGCTCCCGAGCAGATCTCCCGACCCGAGCAAAATCTCCCGAGCTCCCGAGATGAAATCCCGAGTGCAGATCCAAGCGGCCGAGTGGAAAACTCCCGACCTGAGCAGTTTTCCCGAGTGAGCTCCGAGCGGCCGAGTGAAGTTCCGAGCGACCGAGCGGAATTCTCGAACTAGAATTCCCGAGTGGAGTTTCCCGACTGGGATCTCCCGAGTAGTGGTCGGACGTCTCCCGACCAGAAAGTTGCTGAGGCCTGCGCAGCGCAGTTTCCTTGAAACAGATTCGTCCTCCTCCGCGGTACTTCGAGGCTCAGATGGACTTCTGTCTCTCAAGATACAACAGCCGAACCATGGGCGCAACGGAGCACTCGTTGCTCGTGGCGAACCGAGGATGTACCCGACTGCTATCAATGGAGGTCGGGAACGAGGTGGAGTGGAGGAGAATTTCGCAGCATCTGTTTTTTTTGCTCTCGGTCACGGCCTCCTCCTTATATAGGCTCAGACCCTGTAGCATTCAATGACAAATTAATCGCCATTTACTGCCATTTACCCGGCCAGATCCAAACGTCAATTTGGCAAAACTTTGGTTCAACTACTTGGACAAATTTTGCCCTGATCGGTCGGACATTCAACATGCGCGTGTCGTGCACGCACACGAGTTTGGTTCAGTACAAATCCGGGCCCTGGATTTGCACCCCTCCTGCTCACCCACGCGTAAGAGAGAGTCTCTCCCCTAGTATTTGTTCACAACTACCATGCTTGTGATACAATATAAACCAAATATTTTACCTTAAAACTCCCAATGTGGGACTAAAGTCCCACTCACAAGGGAGTCTCTTTATTCTCCTCCTCACTTTCTACTTGCTAGAAAATTTCAATGTGGGACTAAAATCTCACCACCTCCCTTTCTATTCATACTAGATATCCAATATATCTAACAATAACTTTACACAATCAATGTTGTAATCGATTCCACTAGCAAAAGAAAATATTTCTAGGAACAAAATCGATATCAAGTACATGATTTGAGTATTTTTTTTAAATTTATGTGTGATTTAGGTAATATGAAAATTTAGCTATATTGATTCCGTAATTTATCATTATTTTTTTTATAGAAAAAAGCAGACCACAATTTAATTGAGCTCACCGTATCGGTCGAACCGATCGATCCGATCCGATTCAAAGTTAAGCACGGCGGATAGCGCTGGAGCTAGCGCTGTAGGTGGGAGCTGGACAAGACATGAAACTGCACCGTCAAAAGCCACCACAGGGAAAGGCAGAGCATGAGCATGATGCGCTGACGACGCATCTCCAACTGTCCACCACACCCAACTACAATTTACGCCTGTGGTCCTCCTAATTAATCGATCACTAACAAAGCACGCTNTAACTCCATCAATTAACAAATCCTTCCATTACAAATTGATCTCTACCTCCACAGATTAACTTCCAAATCAAAACCACATGGCAACATTCAAATAATACAAGGTTAGGGAAATCAAACCTATACCGATTAACTTCCAAATCAAAACCATACAAACATATCCATAATGATTCCCATTAAACCAAGAATTTACTAATTAATCCAAACCAAGCTCATGGCAAAAATCATCTCCAATTCATTTGGATCCAACTAAACAACTTACAGCTCACCCAAACCGATCCAAAACATCCAACCAAATTACTAAACCATGATCAAAATAACAATATCAGAAACATCACAATTCGAATAGTTTCATTCATCTTCTTGACTCTAATTAACCCACCATCCAGATCAAAAGAATAATCTCCAACCCAATTCCAACCAATTCACAACATAAACACTTCACATTATTAGCTAAATTCATCCTTCCAAATTCATCTTGATCCAATACAGATTCACACCCCAAGCTGCTTAGATCAAGGAAACAAATTCAAGGACCTCAACATCAACTATGATAGACAGCGGGGGGGGGGGGGGGGGGGGGGGGGGAATTCAATCAAAACAACAACCAAAATTTGAATTCCAAACCCATCTCTTCATCAAGTCTACTACCCATTTGAAGATCCAACACCTTCAGAGCCAAATCCGAACAACAAGAAACCCTACAGAAATCTGAAATCGAATTCCCAAACTGAGTTTACTGTAAGAACATACAATTCATTCAACACACACATTCATCTAGAAGCTCCAAACCATACACAAATGGTAGTTCATGATCACAAAACACTATCCAACGTAATAACAATTCCAAATCCAAATCAACTTGCCAACTAGAGAAGAAACCCAAATCCCAAACAGAAATCCAAAGATACTAATATCATCATCCATGAATCAATTACGGAAAACAACTACCCTTACCTCAATTACACATAGCCTTCACCCGTCGCCTGCAGCTATTCCGGCGACACCAGTAGCCAAGATGCTCCGGTCGGCTGAGCTCAAGGAGGAAGATGACTCGATGGCTTTAATCGCAAGGTGAAGATAATGGAGGTGGTGCTCGGAGATCAGAGACGGCGAGCCCTCGGCGGAGATGGGGGAAAAATCGCGTGACCTGGGCTGCGGCTAGGTCTCGCGACATCGAGAGGAGCAGTCGGGCGTGGCTGTGGGCGAAGAAGAGAGGAAGAAGACAACAAAAAGGGGCGGCTGCGGCTTAGGGCACGGGAGAAGCAAAAGGGGAGGTTATAATGTGAGGCTTTTTGCAGAAAAGCCCTTCAAATTTTCCAAAATCCAATCATTACCCTTAGCGTAAAGGATTTAACAGTTTAACCCTCTAAATTTATGTAATGCACCTCAAGTCTCTAGGGTTAGATATTAACCCTTTCGTAATTTAAGAGTTTACCCGTAAACTCTTGATAAATTTTAAATTTTACAATAAAACCCCTTGGGCTCCTCCCGTAAGTCGGAAACCCTAGACTCTATCCAGAAAAATCACGAAAAATTTTCTGGTCCGGATTTTCGAATTGCCGTATTTTACACCTTCGCCAGTTGCCTAGCAATCCTTTGCTAGGGCTTGGATACTGGCAGTCCTTCGCCATTTGCCTAGCAGTCCTTCGCTAGGGCTTGGATCTGTACACTTGAGTAACATTGTTAGATCACAAACAAACATAACTTTGAATCCTTTGCCAATATCAAAACAAGGTTCGATATGGTGCTTCCTGCACCAACATTCAAGGACATATTGGAAGGAGATCCCTACTTTTGAGCCTCTGATCAGAGTTGTGTGGGATCGCGCCCAAGCTATGGGCAATATGTACATCATCAAGGTATTCTCGACCGTGACCCTTAGGGGGGTTTTGGATTTGGGAGCATTAAGAAGGTTCATTGGAGAAAGGGGATTCTTTTGAGATTTTCTGACCTTCCTCTTTCCCTGTTGCTGAGTTGGTTTGCGGTGTCGGCTATCATCTGAGATAAGATCTATGGTCTGATCTGGGAGATTCATTTAGATAGCAATTTGAATCTTGTTAGGTTCTGTTCTGAGGTTTTGAATGGAGTTGTTTCAATTTTGGTTTTGCGCGCGTGTTGGTTCTATTTTCTTCCGTGCCGTGGTCACCTATTTTGGCAATGATTACGTTTAGGTAGCATATGGATTAGTTTTGATGAACATTCTGATCTGCTCATGGTTTTGGAATAGGTTGAGTGTAGTTTGTGTTTTGGTTGGTCTTGGAGGGTTGCCACAGCTTGTGGATTTCTTTGTTGGTATTTGGGGATCTGATATGATGGATGTGATAATGGATTGTGTATTTGGAATTTGTTTGTCTTGGATCTCGATTTAGGTGCTGATATTGTGGAATATGTTCTCTTCTTGTTGGAAGATGAATGTCACCTTGGTTTGGTGTCGTGAGGAGTTTGATGTGGGTGGACGTTTGGTTTTGCTCTTAGGTTGGTGTTTGTTGTATGATGGTATGATGTAGTAGAGGCTGGTTCTGTTGGATCGGGTTTAAGAGACTGGAATGAGAATGAAATCTTCCTGATGTTTGGTAGACAAGAATCACAATTGATATATGGATTTGATATCCTTAATTTGATAACCCACCCTCTTAAGTTATCCCTAAACTCATTCCTCCCCATTCTTCACTTTCTTTTTTATGGATAGACATTAGAGCCCCACGTCACTCCCTATTCGCGTCGTCTCCCCCCTCCCCACTTCTCCTCCTTCTCCTCTTCCAAATTCATGTCGTCTTCCTCTCAGTCACTCCTCTTTCTTCTCCCTGCCAATCTGCGCCCACCTCTTCTCCTCTTGCTTCTCTTCTTTCTTTTTCTTTTCTCCTACGTTACTTTTCTTCCTCTCAGCTGCCTCCCTTCTCCCCGCGCGCCACCTCCTTTTCTTCTCATCGTTTTTTTTCTTGTCGTCTTCCCCACCAACATGCGCCCACCTCTTCTCCTCCTTTTCTCCTCTTCCTTGTTCTTTTCTCTTCCATTTCCTCTCTTCCTCTCAGCCGCCCCCTTACTTCTTTGTCATATTCGAGTTTTGTCCAAACTGAATGTGCCGAATTGATTCAGCATGTTTCTGTTTGATACGAAAATCTCCCAATCGATTTGGAAGGTTTTCGCGACAAACAGAAACCTACCGAATCGATATGTCAATCGATTGACACAATTAGCATGAATTTTTATGAGAAACAGAAACTTACCAAATTGATTAGTTGATCGATTGACCACTGTCAATTGATCGGCTAATCAATTGGCTCAAATAGGCTAATCAATATTTTTGAATATATTTTAAAAAATTTTCAAAATTTTCAAAAAAATATTCAATCAGATTTTTTTTTTCATGTATTTAATTAGTAAAGATAAAATTGAAAATTTTTACTGATTTCCATTGTTTTTTTTATTTATACTAAGTAGCATTAATGGTAATTCTATCTATTCCAATATCTATACCAAATACTATCAATATAGTAATCATAATTTCTTAATCAAAATTCATTATCATTTTTATTATCAAATGAATACCATTGGTAGTATTTGGTTCAAATCCTAGAATGAAAATTATTGTCATTGATGATGTTTGGTTCAGTTTAACTTTAGTAATGAGAATCCATAAAAATTTCAAAGTTATCTAAAATAATAGAATTATTACAAAATAGAGAAAGTGAAATAAAATGAGTTGAGAGATAAATTAGAAAAATATAGAGAGAAATTATGAGATGTAAGGTAAAAAAAGAAATTAGAAGAAAAAAACAAATTTCTATATATCAAATTCCTCAGTCAAATTCCTCAATCATTCCTTCCTTTTCATTTATCCAAAACACTCCTTTTTTTTATATTTTTCATTTTACTATATTTTTATATTATCTTATTTTACTTTCTCTCTCTACATTTTAAAATTTCTCTCTACATATTTATTCTTTTCTATCTCTACATTTTCTATTATTTTCTCTCTCTACCTTTCTGATCTCATTTTCTCTTTATATATTTTCAATATTACTTTCTCTCTCTACCTCTATTATTATAATTTATCTATGTTAATTTTTCACTTTTTTATATTTTCTACTAGTATAATACCCGTGCGATGCACGGGAATCTTACACAATTCAAATAATATGTTTAGTGATAATATATATATATATGTCAATTTTTATTATTAAATAAAAAATTAAAATTAAAAGTAATTTTATTTCATCATGGATTCATATCAATATAAGATATAGTATTATTTTTTTTATAATATAAGATATTAATGGTGATCATAAGTTTTATAAGGGTGGTGGATGTGAATACAATCTAAAGTTTACTTTGCTTGGATAAAGGTATGTCAGCCTATGCTATAGTGCAAGCGACACATGAAAACCCTAGAGTAAGCTACTACCAAATCAATTGAATGTCACGTCTGCATACGCACTGTAGCAAAAATTGTTTTATAAATATTAATAGATAGATAGATAGAGGAACATGTCTAAAATTTATTAATTATTAATTAAAAATTTTTTATTTAGAAAATTTATATTCGATTTTAAAAAAAGGGACAGGTCTAAAATTTAAATTTATTAATTATTAATTAAATTTTTTTATTTTGAAAATTTATATTCGATTTTAAAAAAAGGGACAGGTCTAAAATTTATTAATTATTAATTAAAAAAATTTTATTTAGAAAATTTATATTCGGTTTAGGCGGGAATCCTAAGCTCCCTGTGAATGTCACGTCTGCATGTAAAACTGTGTTTTATAGATATTAATAGAGGATGTAGATGCGATCTAAAGTTTACTTTGCTTGGATAAGGGTATGTCAGCCTATGCTATAGTGCAAGCGACACATGAAAACCCTAGAGCAAGCTACTACCAAATCAATTGAATGTCACGTCTGCATACGCACTGTAGCAAAAATTATTTTATAGATAGATAGATAGATAGAGGAACATGTCTAAAATTTATTAATTATTAATTAAAAAAATTTTATTTAGAAAATTTATATTCGATTTAAAAAAAAAGGGACAGGTCTAAAATTTAAATTTATTAATTATTAATTAAAATTTTTTTATTTTGAAAATTTATATTCGGTTTTAAAAAAAACGACAGGTCTAAAATTTATTAATTATTAATTAAAAAAATTTTATTTAGAAAATTTATATTCGGTTTAGGCGGGAATCCTAAGCTCCCTGTGAATGCCACATCTGCATGTAAAACTGTGTTTTATAAATATTAATAGATAGATAGATAGATAGATATCACTTTTTCTCTATATTTTCTATATCTCTTTCTCTCTCTATATTTTCTATATCACTTTCTCTCTCTACTTTTCTCATCTCATTCTCTCTCTGTATATTTTGATAATCATTTTCTCTCTCTACCTCTCTTATCATAATTTATTTATCATTATTCTGTATATTTCATATATCACTTTCTCTCTCTATATATTCTATATCACTTTCTCTCTCTACCCTCTCATCTCACTTTCTCTTTATATATTTTTAATATCACTTTTTCTCTCTACCTCTCTTATTATAATTTATCTATCTTTATTTTTTACTTTTTCTCTATATTTTATATATTACTTTCTCTCTCTACATTTTCTATATCACTCTCTCTACCTCTCTCTCATCTCATTTTCTCTCTATATATAGTTAATATTACTTTCTCTCTCTACCTCCCTTATCATAATTTATCTATATTTATTTTTTACTTTTCTCTATATCTTTTATTACTTCCTCTCTCTACATTTTATATATCATATTTTCTATCTCTCTCATCTCATTTTTTTTCTCTCTCTATTTTTTTTTAATGATTTCTCTCTTTTTTTTATCACGTCTATCTTATCTTATTTTTTCTCTCTACTTTTTATCTTTATTTTCACTATTATTGTATTTTCTCCTATTTTTTTCTTCTAATTTTTTTTTTACCTTACATCTCATAATTTCTCTCTATATTTTTCTAATTTATCTCTCAACTCATTTTATTTCACTTTCTCTATTTTGTAATAATTCTATTATTTTAGGTAACTTTGAAATTTTTATGGACACTCATTACTAAAGTTAAACTGAACGAAACATCATCAATGGCAATAATTTTCATTCTAGGATTTGAATCAAACACTACCAATGGAATCATGATTCTCATTCCGATTGACCTCTCAATGAATCTCATTACCATTCCGATTAATAAATTTGAACCAAACACCCCTGAGGAATTTGATTGATGAGGGGAGAGTAGGAAATGAAAAATGAGAGAATGATTCCCTTATTTTCATTCCCATTGACACTTATAAAACAGTATCAATGAGAATGAATGATTAGGGCTGCAATCGAACCGAGCCGAGCCGAATACCTGAGAGTTTGAGTTTGGCTCGTTTATTATCGAGCCGAGCTCGAGCTTAATTTATCGAATATAGTGATGGCTCGCGAGCATATTCGAGCCTAATCGAGCCCTAAACGAACTTACCAAATATAAATTATTAATTAAATTATTCATCAATCTATTAAAAAAATAAATTATATATTCTAAAAAATATAAAATATTTACTAAAATCTATGATTTTATTCATACACATGAGTTTTATTGGATATTTTATATTTATTAAATGTAAAACTGTCGAAATTATATATTTAATATTAAATATTAATTTTATATTATACGAACTAGCTCACGAGCTTATTAACGAGCCTATTCACGAGCTAACGAGCCGAATACTGCTGAGTTTGAGTTTGGCTCGTTAATGTTAACGAGCTTTATTAAACGAGCTCGAACGAGTTTATATCGAACCGAGACCCGAATAGCTCGCGAGCGGCTTGGCTCGTTTACACCCCTAAGAATGATTATCATCCATTCCCATTCCCTAGTCCCTATTACCTTAAACCAAACGCCCCTAAATAATAATAATAATAATAATAATAACTACTGAACTAGTCAAACATAGCACATGTTTCTTTTTTTTCTTTTCCTTTTTATTCAATCATTCAAATAAATTACCAAAAAAACTTGATTTACAGAATTAAATTACTACTACAATAAAAGAAATAGTAGAAAATTATATAAACTTTTGGGAACATAAAGAGCTATTTTTGCATATTTCTTATTATCCCATCTCATATAATATAAATGGACACAATTTAACTGAAAGAGATATACGGTGATTCCGTGTTGTTTAGGGTTTCGTTCTATTAAGTTTCTATTCCAGTGTTGACAAATTGTCGGAGTAGTGCTCCTTTGCAGTATTCCAAACAAAGACTAATCAGTCGACTCGAGACTTTCTTTGCAGTATTCCAAACGAAGACAAATCCAGTTGACTCGAGACTTGCTTTGCAGTAGTGCTCGTTTGCCCCAATTTCTACGGAAATTAAGCCGCTGAACATCAATTCAAATTTTATTTACCATTTTCATAGCATTTGGTTTCGTTAAATTACTATAGATTTTTTTACTCTAGATACTGAAAATTTCCTACCATATGTCACGTCCCTAAAGATCCATTTTTGTTTGAAAATTAGACAATACGACGAATAAGTTGGGATAAATATATATCACGCACAACACATACGATGTCTCAGCTATCACATATGAAATAAAACTGAAATAAAACTCCACAACCACACAGTTAATATCTTTAAGAAAAATATAAAAATAATAGAGAGTCCGAATACAAAAGAAACGAACGTACCAGATAAATAAAATAAATACTAGTTGGAAATTAAGTGCTGAAATAAATCAGACACTAAACCAAACTCCAAAACAAATCGACATGGAGAGGACTGGCAACTCGATTTCTCCTGACTCCAGGTAATAAATCTACTTACTACCTGAAACAAAAGTAAATGGTAGGGGTGGTGAGTTTCGGTGAACTCTGCAAGTATAATAGGAGGCAAATACATGACATAATAAAAAGATACAACAAGCAACAGAAACAACGGTGCACAGTCTCTAGGAAACAGAAGAAGAACTAAACATGTATGAAAATCGAGTGATAACATAATATCGAAATATACATGCAAGTCAACCAAATGCAACAATCATAGCTGATATAAATGTCGCAAACACAAGAAAATGCATAATGCAATAAATACAAATGATGCAATGACATGTGTCACCCCTGACGCCAGTCAAGACGCCAACACATCACATTTGTGTGGCCGAGTGGGTAGGGTTGTGACAACTGTACGCACTTCAAGGAATACCGCTAATATATATGTGGTTGAGTGGACAGGATGCTGGGGAGCCAACTACTCCAAAACCCCAAGATAAAGGGAAAGCCACCAACAGCTCTGATATCTCTCGGAAACAACGGTGAGGGGCCAACTGCTTGCCTACAACTCCAACATCCACTGTATATGAGTGGTCGAGTGTGGCGTAACAGGACAGTTGCTCGCACTCTAGCAACTACAACGACGAGTGGTTGAGTGACGAAGCAACTAGATGACTAACGACGGCTTAATCATATGGAAGCCCAACAGTCGTCAGTATGCAACGGTGCAGGTATGGTGCATGATATAAAATGCACAAACAACCGAATACCAATGATGCAACGATATAAGCAACAAGTACCAGAAATCAACAAAACATGTAACTAAACTACTAGGTAGGGTATCTCTAATGCCAACAAACCTAGTTGTGTTTAATGAACATTTTCAAGTACACGCGTACAAGCGATACTTTACAGGATAGAAAACCAACGATGAGATTATAGGGATATAAAATACGATTAACTCGAAGATCAACCGATGAAAGTATCAACAAACGATATTAAAATAAAGAACAGCAAAGAACAAGGTCAAGCAGACCTACTCAGACATAAAAAAGTCATGCATTTAAGATAAATGAACTACAAGAATATAAAGGAGAAGTATCCACCTTTATTGTAGAACGTATCCAAGTAAACCTAACATCCTGATGCTCGTATAAACTCAGAGTCCTATATCAAGGACACAATTAGCGATTTATATAATTAATAAATAGCTAAATTACTACTAAATCTAGTTAAAAATCAAATCCTCAAATTTAATAACTACAAGAAAACTTACGGCAATAGTGATACACGATTAAAATTTGAACCTCTTTATTCCTATAATATATTAATCCAATTAACCTCCAATTAGAAAACCTTACTAGAGTTAGCTTAATCATCAATCAACTAACTAAATCCGAAAAGCTACTTTGGATACTCACGGCATGATGCAAAGAACTCAACCACACATCCAAATTCCCCACCAAACTCCATCTAAGACCATATCAACAACTCATCCTTGTACCTAGGAAGGATCTAACCTAACATCGGATCCATCGCATTAGTTACTACAATTTCTCATACTAAAATCAAAAGAACAGACCCAGTAGTAGAAAATCTAAGCATCATCAAGAATGGCTTTAGTAGAGAAATCAAACTCAGCCGTATACATACTAAAATCTATACTACCAAATTACAACATGATCAAACCAATAGATCACTATCTAGAAATATTACAACAAAACTAACCAAAGGCTTCTAGAGCAAATCCCTACCTATAGAAAACGTATCCGTAACACTCACCTGTAGATGACGGCAACGTCAACCCCAATACGAAATCGAACCTCCTAAAATCCTTCACTACACGAACACAGCCAGTAGATACCAATCTGAGCGCCATCTTGGACCTCAATGAATCCTCCTTGTGCCAAAAATCAAAGAGAACTTGTGACATGGGATCGCTTAGAACCCAACCCAAACAGCCACAATCGTTTGTAGCGATCGGAGAAACAACAAAGAGTCACGATCTCACTGCTTACCCAAGGAAGTTGCCGGAGAAGGGACGGAGGAAGAGGAAGTTGTCGGCTTCGCTCGTCGGATAGGGATTGCCGTCAACTGGTGGCTTCGGGCGATATAGCAGAAGAGCGGAGAAGAAGAGAGGGATGTGCGGCGTAGGGGCGAAACCGCTCGTGCGTACGGTGTTGGAGGAAATTCCGAGATTTTACACTAAATTGAAATTATAAAATTAATTCCAACTTATCTCTGTTGAGTGGCCCGAGCTCCAAACTGCAGTTTGCAATCTCTCGAGCGAAATGGCCGAGTGAGCTCCCGAGCGGAAGGCCGAGTGAGCTTCCGAGCAATATTGCCGAGTGACCAAGCGAGCTCCCGAGTGAAAGGCCGAGTGAGCTCCCGAGCGGTATTGCCGAGTGACCGAGCGAGCTCCCGAGTGAGGTTCTCAAGTGGCCGAGTGAGATCCCGAGCGGCCGAGTGGAGTTCCCGAATAGCCGAGTGGGAATCCCGAGTGGAGTTTCCCGACTGGGATCTCCCCAGTAGTGGTCGGACGTCTCCCGACCGGGAAGTTGCTGAGGCCTGCACAACGCAGTTTCCTTGAAACAGGTTCGTCCTCCTCCGGCGGTGCTTCGAGGCTCAAATGGACTTCTGTCTCTCAGGATATAACAACAGACCACGGGCACAACGGAGCACTCGTTGCTCGTGGCGAACTGAGGAGGTACCTGACTGCTATCAGCGGAGCGGAGGTCGGGAACGAGGTGGAGTTGGAGCGGAGGAGAATTTCTTAGTCTCTATTTCTTTTGCTCTCGGTCAGCCCCTTGTTATATTTGAGCAAAATTCAATTTGGCAAAATGTTGGTTCATCTGCTTGGACAAATTTTGCCCCGACCGGTCGGACATTCAACGTGCGCGGGTCGTGCACGCACACGAGTTCACTTGGTTCAGTATAAATCCGGGCCCTGGATTTGCACCCCCCCTGCGCACTCACTCGTGAGACAGAGCCTCTCCCCTAGCATTTGTTCACAACTACCATGCTTGTGATACAATATAAACCAAACATTTTGCCTTAAAACTCCCAATGTTGAACTAAAGCCCCACTCACAAAGGAGTCCCTTTATTCTTCTCCTCACTTTCCATTCAATGGAAAGTTCCAATGTGGGACTAAAGTCCCACCACCTCCCTTTTCATTCACAATAGTACCCAAGGTATCCAACATGCGGCGGCGGCGGCGGCGGCGAGCGGAAACACGGGGAAGAAAAACGAAGGAAGAGGATTAACACCCTGTTTGGAAACCCATGGAATTTAATTCAAGTCCAGGAATTGAATTGAATTCCATGATTTGGAAGTAACTTAAGTGAAGAAATTGAATTCTCATGGGAATTGAAATCCAACAAAACTAAGAAATTCAATTTCATCCCAAATAGATGTGATTTGGTGTGAGAATTGAATTCCAACTAATGAAAATACTAAAATAACCTCATATAAATATAATGTTTGATTCCTAACCTATCAATGAAAGGTAAAATAATAAAAGCAATCAAATTCATTTAGTTTTAGACTCATTCCAAACAAATTTACTGACTCATTCTAAACATAAGAATTGAATTCAATTCTCGCTGGAATTCAATTCCATTACTTAAAATCTTTCCAAATGGGGTGTAAGGGAGGAAAAGTAGGGTTTTATTTGTTTTGTCTTTTTGCAAAAAGCTCTCCAAGTTCAGCTAATCCAAATAAGACCCTTAATTTTGGACTTTTAAGCTTTTAGCCCCTAGAATTTCTGATATTTAACACCATAGCCTCGGAAGTAAATTACTATAGATCTTTGCTAGATCTCTGTGTAGAATTATGTTCGTCGTTTCTGATTTATGCACGGCAAACAATTCTTGTTTAAAAAATTTCTATCAAAGAGCACATAAAAGGTACCGATTATAAACAATGAAAGGATCAAGCCAGTAAGTAAAGAACATATTTTTGCAATGGTGTGGTGGTAAAATGTTTATCAAATTAACAAGTATTCATGATTTGATTATCAATTAAGACGTCGTGAGATGAAACATTTGAGACATTGATGATTGGCTGAGGAGCAACTTACGACTGATAAGAGTTTTCTATTGGGTTAGATCGGTATCTCTAAGAATTAATCAATTTGAAAAATTAAACATCTAAATAATAATAATAATAATAATAAAAGGGGGGAAATCACACAATGCTAGTGCTCCTTTGCCGTCTTTCATCCCAGGCGCCTCACCACACCAGTGATAACCATGATTTACCTCCTCCGTGTTGGTCCTGGGGTGGGCTGGCGGGGGCCGTTGAGGTAGCGGATCCACCTTTTTTGGTCCTTTGCCGTCTTCCAAACACAGACAAATCAGTTGACTTGAGATTTATTGCTCTATCCTCATCAGTTGAATAAAGGTATTAAATGCTATAACTTAGCTTGCAGCAACTCTGCGCAAAGAACACAACACTAAATTGCAGGGGCAGGCAACACAAATCCTTAAACTTCCATGGCGGGGATGCAGCTCTTTCTTCTACCGTTCATGGAAATAGTACTACTAGCAGAGACATTCTTTCTACTTGGCCGATCCTCGTCTAGTATGTTTAAAAATAGAAATCTTAGTCCAGAATTAAATTATAAACTGTAGGATTTTTGTCCATTTTTTATCTGTTTATTTATTTATTTGGCATCGTCAAAGCCTCGGGATCTATTGAAAATTTACCATAAAGCAATATTTTAATATCCTTCGTTTCAAAACAACCCTAACGAATACAGATTTCAGGCATATTAGAAGACACATGGCAACTGAGCCATAGAGTTATTAGACTTCGTTAACACAATAATTTTTGCTTAGTGAAATAAGTATACTCCATCTATTTGGAAACCTGATAGATCGCCCTGTTTAATAGGAGAAATTGTAGAACAATTTGATATCCATTTATAGCATAAGCTATACGCTTATGATGGCCGAAGGATTTGATTCATTTTTTTTTTTATTTATCGCCTTTTGTGCAGGAGATATAATGATGGGAAATAGCTCACTTATCCATGGCCAGACATTGATCTCGGCGGGGAGCGTGTTCCAACTCGGCTTCTTCAGTCCGGTTAACGATTCTGCGACTGCATACATAGGAATTTGGTACTACAATCACCCACCAACACAAAACAAAGTAGTATGGGTCGCAAATAGGAATAAGTCTGTCAACACGTCCATGGCATCATTGAACCTGACTTCCGACGGAAATCTAATCTTATTTGAGGAAGAAACAAAGGTTTGGTCGACGGGAACATCGGCAGAACTCAATTCTGCACGCTTGCAGCTTTTAGACTCAGGAAACCTCATGCTAACTGCCGGCAACTCTAACAGGACTCTATGGCAGAGCTTCGACCATCCGTGTGACACTTTTCTCCCTGGCATGAAACTGGGATTCGACATCCGGACCAACACTTCGTGGCAGCTCGTGCCATGGATGAGTGCCACGGACCCTTCTCCGGGCAAGTACGTCGACAAAATTGAGATGTATAACGTTCCGGATTTTTTCACGGTGAGTGTAAACGGATCCCTCAAACTCGGACGCACTGGGCCATGGAACGGACAATGGTTCGTCGGCCTTCCAAAGATGGGGAGCAGCATCATGGCGAGGAATGTAAACTACACATACGTGAGCAACCAGAATGAGACCTACTACATGAATGAATATGAGACTCAATCGTCAGAGCTAACGCGGGCGGTAGCGGAGGCCAACGGAACCTACAGACGTTGGATTTTTGATGGGAGAGAATGGAATTCTTTATTTACGATTCCGGACGACGAATGCGATTACTACAACCGTTGCGGCAAATACAGTATTTGCACCGAGGGCTACGTCTCAATCTCCTGTCGTTGCTTGGAAGGGTTCGAGAAAACAAAACCCGTCGGATGCGCGAGGAAGGTTGACTTTGGTTGCTCGTCGAACCAGTTTTCGAAGGAGTCGAGCGTGAAGATGCCCGACACCGAGAACGCAACCTCACGAGGCAAGATTAGCTTGGATGAGTGCAAGAAATGGTGCTTGGCTGATTGCTCCTGTGTTGCGTATGCGGTGATCAATGGACCTCATGGGTGCATTACTTGGCGCGGTGAGCTGTTGGATCTCAGAAGTTTTACTGACGGAGGAGATGATTTGTACATTCGGCTTTCAGGTAGTTGAGTTATGAATGAAATTGGATAATCTGAGTAACATTTTAATCATTTATTTTCATTCTTTTTTGTCTTTCCCGCAGAAGAATCAGCGTCAAATCGGAAGGAACTCATGTGGGCGATAGTAGTCATTCCGGTGTTGCTGGGAATTTTTTTGCTGTGTTGTGTAGGTGTATTCGTTCAAAGGAGGAGAAACAGAGCATCGACCTGCAGATTGCAATTGCAGTTTCCAAATGTGCCGAAAGGAAATGAATGATTCTCGAACTAATTTTATTTAACAATACTGTTAGTTTTTCAAAGTTATTTCAGATTTAAAAAGGATTAAGTCAAATTTTGGTAGAAGATTTATAGTAATTCATAGTGCGATCCTTGTGGCAGGTTCGATCAACACATTGGATGTACTTCCCTCGTATGATTTCCATACTATAAAAGTTGCAACAAATGATTTTTCCAACGAAAACAAACTTGGAGAAGGGGGATTTGGTGTTGTTTACAAGGTAAGAAGACTGTTATCAGAAAAATAAAGATATATCCTTTCAAACTTATAAAATTAAAGAATATTGTACATTTTGTCAGGGTCAATTAGAAGATGAACAAAAGATTGCTGTCAAAAAATTATCAAGATACTCTTCCCAAGGCCCTAATGAGTTCCAGAATGAACTCTCACTGATAGCCAAGTTACAACATAGAAACCTTGTTCGTCTTCTAGGCTACTGCATTCAAGGAGATGAGCGACTTATTATACTTGAATACATGGAAAATAAAAGCCTTGATGCCTTCATTTACGGTTAGTATATTTTACTTAGTCTTATTACCTTCATAAATCTTTAAAAACTAATCATAACAGATTTATCTAATCTTGTGAAAATGGATCTTCAGATACAACTAAAAGTTCATTGCTAAATTGGCAAAAACGTTTCAATATTATAATTGGGATTGCTCGAGGGCTTTTATACTTGCATCAAGACTCTAGATTGAGAATCATTCATCGTGATCTCAAGTTAAGCAATATTCTCCTGGACAAAGATATGAATCCAAAGATTTCAGATTTTGGAATTGCAAGGATATTTGAAGGAGACAATGCCCTTGAGAATGCAACTACGAGACCGGTTGGAACATTGTAAGCCTTTTAGATTTGGTTTACTTGATTTGATTAAATATATAAGGGAAGATTGGGAGGAAAACGAACAAAGAAATATTATGTTATCTCAATTTTTCTCTCCTTGCCCTTCTATATATTTTTTCAATCAAGTAAATTTATCATAGAAGCTAACATTCAAACTCTCAATTGTAGTGGTTACATGGCACCTGAGTACTTATCACATGGAGTTTTTTCATTCAAATCAGATGTGTTTAGCTTTGGTGTGATAATATTAGAAATTATAAGCGGAAAGAAGAATAGGATATTCAATCAAACTAACACAAGTTTAAATCTTTTAGGACAAGTAAGTATTAACTTCTAAATATATATTCTTTTATCTCTATGAGGTACTATCTAAAATTTAAAATAAGTTTCGTACAATATTGCAGGCATATAAACTTTGGCAGGAAGAAAGATCTTTAGAGATTCTTGATGATACTTTAAATCAATCATATTCAACAAAAGAAGTTCTACGTTGTATCCAAACTAGTCTTTTATGTGTACAAAATAACAGTGAAGACAGGCCAACAATGACAGAAGTGGTGATGATGTTAGCAAGTGAAGACCAACTCCTCGCCCCAGTTAAGCAACCTACAACAACTGCAACTAGTAGTGAAGGAGGTTTCACTACCAATGAAATGAGCTTCACACTTGTAGGTCGATGAAATATGTATTTACTTCTTATCTAATCAATATTTAGCATCATCAGAATCCTGGATTACTATGTAAAGTTTACTATAAAGTAATACTGAAATGACGCTATTGAAAGGTGGTGAGCTATCAGATAGTTTTCTTGGAAGAGAAGAGTTGTAATATAATGACTTGTATTGCAAAAATTATTTGTCTTACAATTTCACATTAGATGAGTATTTATACTACTCATAGAAACTCCTAGATCATACTTTATCAATGGAATATGAACTTACTCTATCTAGGTACATGAATTACAAGATTCATGTTTCACTTGATTCATGTATATCAAACATTTACTATGGTTCATGTATTCAAGTTTAATTCGGCTTCTAACCATGCATGACTTCGTTAGTTTTTATCTAGACATAATGAAAAAAAAGTAACTATTAACATTTCACTTGGGCAAACCCTCATCAATACAAAAAATCACATAAGATGATACTGAAACTTACCGAATGAGCTAGAAAACATCAAAATTATAAAAGAAGAAATAACTGAAAATGTTGGCCAATCATTAATATTCACGATATTCTCTATGATCGTGATGATTTCTATCGAAGTTGATTTTTATGAACTTTGATATATATGACAACATATGATCAATATGAATCAAAGGAAATTTCTTTTGTAGTTAAATCTCCTTCACTATCGGTTGACGTTGATGCCATTGCAGGTTGCTTTTGTGGGGTTAGCCAACATCATCATCACCTCTACCTTCTTGGCTTATCTTCGCAGTTGTCTTGCACACTCAAAAGAGTCATTTGGATGCAATGCAGGATTTCTATTGTTGGGTATGAATAATCTAAAGAATCATCAAGAATGTTCAAAGATCTCTAGCTTCCTTCCAAAATCTATGTGCCTACGATCAAGTAAAAACTAAAATTTGAGCTCTAAGCAATATTGATATACATAAGGGATTAGTTATTTTGAAACTACACTTACATATGCTAAAAGATTTAAATTTGTATTTGTTTGATTGAAGACTCTATTCCTTTTACCGCTTAGGATTTCTAGTACTATCACGCCGAATCTAAAGACATTCAGAATTAAATAAAAAATATCCACATTCTAAGTACTTAATTAGGTGGCATATATCCACTACAATTAAGAACTTGAATGTTATCATTAACGTAGCTGAGTTGGTACTCAGGTGGTAGAGTTACTTCATTGGCAAGGGTTGATTCCCACAGGGGTTCATTCTCCCGTGGATTAAATGTCCTCCCACCTAGGAGACTGCTCGGTACGTGATTTAACTCCCTTCATCTCGATCGCTATGGGGTCGGCAATGAGGAGCGCTTGGAGTGAGTGAAGTCATCTTTTAGCTTCATTGAATGTTATCATTATTTTATATTATATAGTAGTAATAATAGAATTTTGATTTTAACTTACAATGGTCGAATTGGTCATGTAGTTGAATCCTCAAGGATTGCATCCCTTCAATTGTTCTTGCAATGCCAAAATCTGAGATCTTCATAGTCACGTCCTTGTCGATGAGGATATTGCTCAGCCTAAGGTTCGATGAATGACTCTTAAGATGGAGTCTTGATGCAAATATAGAAGGCCTCTCAAGATCCCCATTATAATCAAGATGCTTTTGTCAATTTAGAAATAGTATAGAAGGTCACTTTGGAAAGAAGAAAGATCTTTAGATTCTTGATGATATACTAAATTAATCACATTCAACAGAAGAAGTTCTGCAGTATGTTAAATATGGTAAATAAAATATCGGATTAGAAAATTTCGGAGATATGACTTATGGTTTCCGGATTGATGAGGTTTGAAGAATGGAAGGGTGAAGCATCAAACTTTGGAGGGCCGTGAAACTTAACTTGTAGAGAAGCACCTACTCCCGTGATTTCCACCGGTGGTACTTACCCCGGTGTTTTCTCTAGTTACACCGGGGGCACATACTCCCGTGATTTCCACTGTTCCACCGGTGGTAACCGCTACAGTAGGTCCTTGGATTCCACCTGTAGCAGCTACCTTGGTGTACCCCACTGTTCCTCCTGCAGGGTGGTCAGTCGTACCACCCATGGTATCTGCAATGACTCTTCCAATAGCACCTTCGGTGGTGTCTACCACCCCTGTGAGTTGCACCTTGGACAGATCATGGATTCCTTCTTTAGCAGCAGCCGTGAAGGACTGATTCACTTTATTTCATGGAAGAGCAGGCCCAAGCGTAGCACGCTCTTGGATTGAGACTATGGAGGGTACTTTCCGCTATATAACGTGCACGGATTGGGAAAGGGCTGAGCTTGCGGCATATCACTTGCGCGATGAGGCCGCCACCTGGTGGGCTATGCAGAGCACAGTCATTGGTGAGCAACACGTCACTTGGGGTGCTTTTAGAGAGGCATTTGAGAGCCAATACTTTTCGACCGCATATCGGATGGCGAGACGACAAGAGTTTCTAAACCTCGTACAGGGGGGCATACCGTTATGCAATATAATGCGGAGTTCAACCGATTAGCTGAGTATTGTCCACAGCTTGTTGCAGAGGATCGGGAGCGGATGGAGCAATTCACCCAGGTCCTTACCGGGTATTTCCAGATGCGGATGGCTGGCTTGGGCCCAACGTCTTATCGGGATGCATTGGACAAGGCTCTTAGGGAGTGTTTGGGAGAACTTTTGCTTTTTGAAAAGTGATTCTTATAGAGATTATCTTGAAGTCAGTGAGAAGCTAAAGCATGGAGTGTTGGAAATAGAAGCTAAAAACTGATACAAGGTAAAGTTTGAGTGTTTGATGAATAATTGCATCCAAACTTAATTTTTAGTTAAATGACAACAATATCCTTAAACTATGCTGAAAACTGAAATTTTTAAGGGGCTTATTTGTAATTTCTAAAAATTGGAGGGCCTTATTGTAAAACTGCTAAAAAAAAATTTTAAACCTGCCGTGCCCTAACTTTCCCCAAAACCCATCTCTGCGCCGTTCCACTCTCCTCTGCGCCGACAGCCTTGTGCGAAACCGCTCGCCGCCGTCGAGACCCGACGCCACAGTCGCTCGCCGCCGCCTAGATCCCTTCCTCCGGCGCGCACGAGTGGAGCGCCGTCGCCCATCGCGAACCCTGGCCTCCTGTGTCTGCCGAACTCCTCTTCTCCTTCCTTTCATCGCCGCCTGCTTCCGATCGTGGATCGCCCTTGGTTTCTAGTACCCGAGCCTCACCTTCCGATCCAGAGTTATAGCCGACGCACCTTGACAGGTAAGGATGTTGATTCATTAGGAATTGGAATTTTGAGAGGTGTAATGGTCCTGATTCACTCTTGCCATCAATTGTACCTTGCGTGAGAAGGGTTTGTGAGGTTGTGGTTCTGTCGGTGAGAATCAGGGGTTGATAGGAATTGTTTTGTTTTTGTAGGAAATCTAAGTTGTTAATTTGTTTGGTGTTGCGTTGGTTGTAGATTCTGCCGCTTAGGTTTGTGTGTTGCAGATCTTCCTTGCTGTGTGATAGTAGGGTGTGATGTTTGGATCAGTCTCTTGTTGTTGCTGTAAGTTTGTGTATAGATTGTGGATTTGCTTATGGGTTTGTTTCCACTGATCAAGTGTTATTCCATGAGGGGTTTAGATTGGTTTTGGTTCTGACATTAGGTGTTGCCGCAAATTTGAAATTTGTTATGATGGAGGTCCTGTTTTGGAGTAGGCTGTAGTTGAACCTTGAGAGCTGGTAAAGCTCTTGACCGTAAATGATTTCCTTGGGACTTGGGGTTTTCGAGTACTCTAGTCCTGTGTCTTGCTTGCTGTGAGCTTTTATTAGGTTAAGATGAAACCCGGAGTTGTTTAGATTTAATTTACGGATTTGAATTTTTGATATCAACAGCTAAATTTGTCCTTGATACAGGACCTTGATTCGGAACTCGTTCAGTTGATCGTGGAAGGTTCTAGCTTACGGACTTCTACAATTAAAGGCGGGTACTTCTCCTTTGTACTCGAGTAGTTCTTTTACCTTAAAGCATGACTAGTTTATGTCTTATAGGTTGCTTGACCTTGTTCTTTGTCGTTATTTAAACATCGCCGTTGAGACTTATTCTTCGTTGATCTTCGAGTATTCCAAGTTTGTATTTGTACAGTCCTCTGTTGATTTTCTGTTCTGTAAAGTACCGCTTGTACGCGAATACTTAGAAGTTCATTAAACCCAGATAGGTTTATTTGGCATTAGAAAATACCCTACCTAGTAGTGTAGATGCATAATCGTTGGTTTTCGATTTCCGGTTGGATGTATCGATGCATTGTATACTCATTGGGTTTTATTACATCGTTGTTTCTTCGGTTGTTCGTGCATCGTATATCATGCACCATACTTGCACGTTGCATACTAACGACTGTTGGCTTACATTTGGTTAAGCCGTCGTTAGTCATATTGTTGCTCGATTCACTCAACCACATGTTGTTATGGTAGTGGTTGGAGTGCGAGTGTTTGTCCTGTCATGCCAGACAGTGACACCCTCACCGTTATATTAGAGGGATGAGCTGTTGGTGGCTCACCCTCACCGTTGTTGTTTTTCGAGGGATATATATTGTAGCTGTTGATAGCTCCCCCGATGTACCGGGGTCTGGAGTGTAGACTCCCCAGCATCCTGTCCACTCAACCACGCCTTATGAGGTATTTATTGTTGTATGTGATATTATTATTGTTGTTGGAGTGGTACAGTTGTCACAGCCCTACCCACTCGGTCACACAGATAGGATGTGTTGACGGCTTGACTGGCGTCAGGGGTGACACATGTCATTGCATCATGTGCATACGTATTTCTTTTATGCATTTGTTTGTGTTTGATGCACTTATATGAGCTATGATTGTTGCATATGTTTGACATGCATGTCTATCTTGATATTATTGTTGTTGAGTTGTTTATACATGCCTAGTGCTTACCCGGATTTTATGCTATGTCATTTTACTATATGTTATGCATGATTAGGTAAATATGATATTTCTTATGGACTGTACCTTTTGATTCTCTACTTCGTTATCTTATTTATGCCATGCTTATTGTCTACTCATATACTCGCAGAGTCCGCCTGGACTCACCACCCCTGCTTCCCTTTTTGTTGTTTCAGATAGCAGGTAGTGGTATTGCTTGGAGCCAGGAGATGATCCAGTTGCCAATCCCTCAGTCCTTCCGTTTCACCGGGTTATTTTGGTTTGGAGTTATTTCAGAGTTAGTTCTCCGTAGTTTCTTTGTTTTCGCATTTTATTTCTGGTATGGTCTTGACAAATTTGTAGTCACTTCTTGTTGATCGAGTTTATTCGTTGTGGAGTTTCTTATTAAGTTATGTTTTCTTTTATGTTTAAGGTGGCTGAGCCACCCGTTATCTTCTATGTTAATGTAAACTGCGTGGTTGTGATTTCTACATATTATTGTGATGTTAGCCGCTTGTGGTTGAGCTATATTCAGGAGATATGATGTATAATTGCCCCATATTGTCCGCCGTACAGGGGAGATGTTGTCCGATTTTCGAGGAAGCATGTGCCTCTGTGGGCATGACAAACTATATAAATTATTATGTTAAATTATCTAAATATAATTTTGATACACCATCAATAATGTTTTATATAATTATTATTATATTTTGAATATTATATCAAAATTAATTTTTTTAAATAATATATATGTTTAAAATATATATAATTAATAAAAATATAAATATAAAAAAATGACAAATTTATATAAATTTATAAAAATTTATAAAAAAATTATGAATATATAAATTATATGAAAATATAAAATTTTATTTAAAACTATGGTGGAAATTATGTAAAATGATAAATTATTAAGGGTATAAATGTCTACTTTTAATTCTAGACCATAAGAAAAAAAGCAAAAGCAGAAAAAAGCATCAAATTCTTGCTTCCAGCTTTTGGCTAAAAGTTATAGAAGTTAAAGCAAAATCTGATATTCACAAACACTCAAAAGTACTTCTATGTAGCTAGAATCTAAAAAGCAGCTAGCAGAAGCTCTCCCAAACACTCCCTTATTATCGAGATGACCCAGCTGAGGCTTTTCGGAGATAAAAGGAAGAGTAAGCAACCAACCCAAGAGACAACTCAACCTCAGCGACAACAGTACTGGTCATAAGCGTAGTAGGGGTCAAAGTTCACAAAGTACTTTCGAGGTGGATCGCTATTCACAAAAGACAGGGCCTGCGACGGGACCTCCTTATTCCTCTCAGCAGAGCTGGGAGCAAGCCAAGGATAGACATCATTGTTTTCGGTGCAGGACTAGGGAACATACTAGAGCAGAGTGTCCAATAGGCCAGGACGTATGTTACTATTGTAAAATGCCAGGACATCAGAGCAGAGATTGCGCACTTAAAGCACAACACGAGACGGTGGTGGTTCCCGCTCAAGGCGATCGAACAGGGTAGCAAAACCCCAGGTAGATGGTCGGAGGCAGCAGACGACACATCGACGACAGCAAGCAATACCTTCACCTGTTCAGATCTACTATATGTCAGGGCATGAGTCCATCCCTACACCAGTGGTATCTCAGTACTCCATGACAGGCTCTCATCATCAATACCTAGCCTACCAGCCCTCAGCTTATCAGTCTCAGCAGATGGTCGAAGCTACGAGCTACCAACCTCAACAAATGATCGAAGCCACAGTTTATCAGCCTCAGCAGTCAGTAGGATCTCTAGCACCTCAACATATGTGGCATGCCACAACTCAGATGATTCAGTCGCAGCCTATTCAGACGATGCCACCACCAGTTCCGGATTTTCGAGCGAGCCCGGACATCTGGGGGCGTGACATGATATATAAATATTGAATCTTAGTTTCCAAAAACAAAATGAAAATACTGAACTTTGGATTTTCCAAATAATAATAATGATAACACATGGTTAGCACATGCTTCTTATATTTTATCTTTTTTTTTTCAATCATTGAAACAAATTTACCAGACAACTTGACTTAAAGAAATAGTAGAAAATAATATAAAGTTTTGGAACATTGCCCATATAATATAAATGGACGGTGATTCCGGGTTGCTTCGTTCTATTTCGTGTTGACCAATAGTCGAAGTAGCATGCCAATCTTCCAAATCAGTTGACTAGAGTCTTCCTGCTCTATCATCATCATCTTCTAATGGTGCTAAACATAGCTGGCAGCAACTCTGCGCAAAGAACACAACAATAAATTGCAGGCAACGCAAATCCTTAAACTTCGATGGGGCGGATGCAGCTCTTTTTCCTACAATTCCTGGAAATAATACTAGCAGAGACATTGTTTCTACTTAGCCGATCCTCATCATCTGGTATGTTTAAGAAAGAAATTCTTCGTCCAGAATTAAATTAAATTATAAAATCGTTGGATCTTTGCCTATTTGTTTATTTTATTATTTGGCATCGTCAAAGCCTCAGGATTTATGAAAAGTTTATCATATATAAAGTAATACTTTAATATCCTTCATTTCAAAATCAACCTATGAATAAAGATTACAGACTTATTAGTAGACATATGGCCACGGATGCGTGGAGTTATTAGGCCTCGTTTGTTTGTTAGGATAGATAACGTCACTGACTCTTAATTCTACGTTCTCGTCATTTATTGATTGGGTGCTCATCTACAAAGAATTATATATAATAAAAGATATAAATCAAATATACCACTGAACAAATATAAGAGACAAATCGATTTTATGTCTACTCCACGATCTACTTCTACTTCACTAATTTTCTCTTTAGCAACGGTGGAGGAGAAATCTCTTACAACATACCAGCAACACAAATAAACAAAATTACAATAGAAATTAATTATAAACAATGCAAATGAAATGATATACAATAATAAATCTTTACTTGGATCATTGTTGGCTGCTTTTGATTGTCTTTTGAAGATTTGAAATGCAATAACACTTTTTCTTTAAAGTCTCTAAAAACTAGCACTATAAAATCCTTCTTGAATCTTTTATAGTTTTAGTGCTAGTGTCAACCTATTCTGATCAAGATTGAATTCGAACATTGCATCTGTAGAACAGTTCTTTCAAATTCAATTTTGACCAATTACTACTATTCATCAATCATTATTATTGTATTAATCAAATTTTACTTAGAAATCTTTTATTGATCAACGCAATAGTGTCAAGAGTCGATTGTTGCTCATCAATCGATTGATCCCGATTAATCAAGTTGATCAGTTGGGTACCAAATAATTTGTTTGTTGCAACAATGTTATTAGTCGAGTCCTCTATTAATTGACTGACATGGAAACCCCCTTAAACATTCTCAAAATTCGAATTTGAAGTTTAGCAGTTAATTTATCAGTTAGTCGATTGCCACTGTCTAATAGTCGATTGATATCTCTATTTCAGGCTTACTAAGGATGAATTATTATCTTGTCTAATATCAAGGCTTTCTTTAAAATGAATTAACCTTAAAAATGAATTAACAGGATTATTAGGGCGAACGAACCGTGATTTGCCATCGTAAGTTATACGTTTATGATGATAATAAGGGTTTTATTCATCTATTTATCCATCCGACTTTTCTGCAGGAGATATAATAACGGGGAATGGCTCACTTATCCATGACCAGACATTGATCTCTGCAGGAAGCGTTTTCCAACTGGGCTTCTTCAATCCAGTTAACGATTCAACGAAAGCATATATAGGAATTTGGTACTACAATCTCCCTCCAAGAGAAAGCAAAGTAGTAGTATGGGTCGCCAATAGAAACAGGTTTGTGGACACATCCATGGCATCCTTGAACCTGACTTCCGACGGAAATCTAATCTTATTTGAGGAAGGAACAATGGTTTGGTCGACGGGAACATCCGCAGAACTCAATTCTGCACGCTTGCAGCTTTTAGACTCAGGAAACCTCGTGCTGACTACTAGCACTAGCAGAACTCTATGGCAGAGCTTCGACCATGCGTCTGACACTCTTCTCCCTGGCATGAAGCTGGGATTCGACTTCCGTACCAACACACCGTGGCAGCTCGTGTCATGGATGAATGCCACGGACCCTTCTCCGGGCAACTACATCCTCAGGCTGAAGACGTATAATGTTCCGGCTTTTTTCCTGCTGAGTGCGAATGGATCTGTCAAATTAGGCCGCATTGGGCCATGGAACGGGCAATGGTTCGTCGGCCTTCCAATGCTGGGGGACAACATCGCAAAGTACGTAAGCTTCACATACGTGTCCAACACGAATGAGATCTACTACATGGATGAATATCAGACTCGATCTCTAGGGTTACTGCGGCTGGTAATGGACGCCAACGGACAGAACCAGGTTTTGATTTTTGTTGGGGGACAGTGGAATTCTTTGTTGTCTAATGCGGACTACGATTGTGATTACTACAATAGTTGTGGCCGCAACAGCGTTTGCACCGGGGGCGACCTCACAATCTCCTGTCGCTGCTTGGAAGGGTTTGTGAACAATAGCGACGGCGGATGCGCGAGGAAGGAGCCCTTGCGTTGCTCATCAAACCAGTTTTCGAAGGAGCCGAGGGTGAAGGTGCCCGACACTGAGAACGCAACCTCACAAGGCAGCATTAGTCTGGATTCGTGCAAGAAATTGTGCTTGGATGATTGCTCCTGCGTCGCCTATGCGGTGATCAATGGGCCTTATGGCTGCATAACTTGGCGTGGTGAGCTGTTGGATCTCAGAAGTTTTACGGACGGAGGAGACGATTTGTACATTAGGCTTCCAGGTAGTCGACTTATGCATGCATGAAATTGGATGATCAGAGTAGTCATTCCTGGTAATCATCTATTGTCCTTCTTTTTGTATTTTCCTGCAGGATCAACGTCAAATCGGAAGCAGCTCGTGTGGGCGATAGTAGTCATTCCGGTGTTGCTGGGAATTTTTGTTCTGTGCATTGTAGGTGTACTCGTTAGAAGGAGGAGAAACAGAGCATCGACTTGCAGATTGCAATTTCCAAATGTGGAGAAAGGTCTTGCACAATGTTTTATATAACAACACTGTTAGTTTTTCAAAGTTACTTCGGAATTAAAATGGATTGAGTCAAATTTATTTAGATAAATCCCTCAATTCTCAACTTTCTAAGAAAAAAATTGAAAGAATGTTTTTTACTAATTCATAGCGTGATCGTTGTGCCAGGTTCGATCAGCACATTGGATGTACTTCCTTCATATGATTTGTATA
Source organism: Boesenbergia rotunda (assembly GCA_024364735.1). Classification (NCBI taxonomy): domain Eukaryota; kingdom Viridiplantae; phylum Streptophyta; class Magnoliopsida; order Zingiberales; family Zingiberaceae; genus Boesenbergia; species Boesenbergia rotunda. The sequence goes on from JAGFNQ010002513.1 coordinate 341,471, forward strand.
CTATTAAAGCTGCAACAAATGACTTTTCCGAAGAAAATAAACTTGGCGAAGGGGGATTTGGTGTTGTTTACAAGGTAAGAAGACTTTAGTATCAGAAAAATAAATCTAGTATTTCAAACCTATAAAATTAAAGCAAATGATACATTTTGTTAGGGGCAATTGGTCGATGGACAAAAAATCGCTGTCAAAAAATTATCAAGATACTCCTCTCAAGGCCCAAATGAGTTCCTAAATGAACTCTCTGTGATAGCCAAGTTACAACATAGAAACCTCGTTCGTCTTCTAGGCTACTGTATTGAAGGAGATGAGCAACTTATGATACTTGAATACATGGAAAATAAGAGTCTTGATGCCTTTATTTATGGTCAGAATATTTTTTCACATTTCTTAGTTATATTACCTTCTTAAATGGTTAAAAATTAATCACAACACATTTATTTGATCTTGTAAATCTGAATCTCTAGATAAAGCTAAAAGTTCATTGCTAAATTGGCAAAGACGTTTGGATATTATAATTGGGATTGCTCGAGGCCTTCTATACTTGCATCAAGACTCTAGATTGAGAGTCGTTCATCGTGATCTTAAGCCAAGTAATATTCTCCTTGACAAGGATATGAATCCAAAGATTTCAGATTTTGGAATTGCAAGGATATTTGAAGGAGATGATGCCCTTGAGGATGCAACAACAAGACCTGTTGGAACATTGTAAGTCTTTTAGATTGAGTTCACTTAATTTGATTAAATATATAACGGAAGGCTGAGAGAAAACTAACAAATAAATATTATGTTATCTTAATTTTTCTCACCTTATCCTTTTATTATTATTTTTTGTAGCGGTTACATGGCGCCTGAGTACTTATTAACTGGAGTTTTTTCATTCAAGTCAGATGTGTTTAGCTTCGGTGTGATAGTACTAGAAATCATAAGTGGAAAGAAGAATAGAGTATTCAGTCAAACTGATACAAACTTAAATCTTTTAGGATATGTAAGTTTTAGTTTCAATATACATAGTCTTTCATCTCTACATGGTGCTATCTAAAATTTAAAAATATTCTTTCCTACAACATTACAGGTGAATAAACTTTGGAAGGAAGAAAGATCTTTAGAGATTGTTGATGATACATTGAATCAATCATATCCAACAGAAGAAGTTCTACGTTGTATTCAAATGAGTCTTCTATGTGTACAAGATAATAGTAATGATAGGCCAACAATGACAGAAGTGATGGCGATGTTAACAAGTGAGGACCAACTCTTGACTCCGGTTATGCAATCTGCTATAACATCAACTAGCAGCGAAGGAGGTTTCACTACCAACGAAATGACCTTCACACTTGTAGGTCGATGAAATATGTATTTAATTCTTATTTGATCAATATTCAGCAACATTAGAATCCCTAAATCACTTTGTAAAGTTTACTATAAAGCAATCCCGAAATGACTTCGTTAGTTACTGTCTGCACATAATGAGAAAAAATAACTATTAACATTTCACTTGAGCAAACTCTCATCAATACTGTAGTGACATAAGATGATACTAAAAATTACAGAATGAGAAAACATCAATATTACAAATAAATAAATAAAAAGTGTAACTAAAATGTTGACCAATCATTAATATTCACGATATTCTCTATGATCGTGTTGATTTTTGTAGAAGTTGAATTTTATGAACTTTGGATGATCAATAAGAATCAAAGGAACTCATTTCACCTCATCAGCCTATCACAGTGAGATTCATTTCTTCTGTAGTTAAATCTCCTTCACTGCTGATTGAGGTTGACGCCATTACAGGTTGCTTTAGTGGGGTTAGAAGTTGATTATATTCTCATTAGCCAGCATCATCATCATCTCTATCATCGTTGGCCTATGTTCTCAGTTGTCTTGGACACACAAAAGATTGGCCTATCTTCTCAGTTGTCTTGTACACACCAAAGAGCCATTTGGATGCATCGCAGGATTTCTATTGCTGGGTATGAGCAATCAAAAAAATCATCAAAAAATTTCAAAGATCTACCTTTGTTCCAAAGTTTATGATGTCAAGCGGGATGACGATTATTGTACCAGCTATATTGATTCCGTTGGTTTGATTTTGAATGTCGGAAATAATCTTCTAAAACTTATTGATTCAACATAATACTAGGAAATAAGAAAATAAAGGACACTATCAAAAAAATATTATTAATCTAAAATATTTTTTCTAACATCAACTAATTAATAAGAGGAAAAACTTTTAACTATGTAAAAATCCAAAATATCTTAAACGGCTCAAAATCCTAAAATATAAAAGAGGAAAATAACCCTAAAAAGTAAAAATAAATAAAATCTTCATATTCACCTGCTTTAGTTGCTCCAGATTGAAAAAATTCATGCTCGAGTTTTGAGTAGTGTGGTATCCTAGGAGGAGGATCCTCTAGCATCAAATCAACACAATCTACTAGTAGCTACTGGAGTTTAACCTCAATGCTAGATAGAAAAGACTCTTCACTCAAGTTCATATGACTAGTTTGCTGATCAAATAATGTCTAGGATTTTTAGCAATTCCGTAAGACATTGTCGGATGAGTTGCAATCTTAATGATACTCTCTATGTTCGTTGTCCATTCATATTCTCCAGTAACTAGACAATAGGCTAAGTCAACCACAAGATCAGAAACAACTATCTTCTCCACCTTGTCACCCAAAACTTCTATCATGCCCCGACAAGTCGCATGTCCGATAAAAATCGAAAAACATCTCCCCCGTACGACGAATAATATGAATCTTTGTACATACATAATATAACCTTCATGGTCTCCACCAACACACAGAAAAGAAAACATGCATAGTATGTAAAATACGGAAAAAAAATGATAATAAATAAATCTACAAAATAAAAAATATATATAAATATATATATATAGGAATATATATAAATTTATATACATTCATCATAAATAGGAGGTTAAAAATTGGAAGCAATCATATGGAAAATTTTGGAATTATTTTCCTAAATTTTTGGAAATATTAGTGGGGAGAATTGGGTTGGTTTTAAATTATTTAAGGGAAAGTTTGATTTTTTGAAATATATATATATATATTTATTTAAGGAAAAGTTTAAATTATATTTATATATAAATATCCCTTCTCTTTGGTTTTTTTCTCCTCACCTCACGCCCGTGCCCTAGCCTCTCTCGCCGAACCCCTCTTCCTCTCCACCTTTCCTCTGCGATCTCCACTCGGGCGAAGGGTTTGTCACCGCCGGTTGAGCCAGCCGCCTCTTCTCCGGCCATGAGTGAGAGCAGCGATGCCGTCCCTTCTCTCCCTCCTGACCTTAGTCCGCATCCGACCTCTCCTCCTCGACGCAGGCCGACGCTGACATCGCGATCAGGCGCCGCCATCCTCTCTTGGCGCACGCGAAGCCAGCCAAGGTCGCCGGTTTGTAGCCGCCAGCACAGCAAGTCGTCGTCCATCTCTTCTCCTCGTGATTTCAGTAAACGTCATACGCTCGTCGTCTCTGATCTACCGCTACCTTGACCGGGAGACGACGGAGCTTTGCCTCGGCTTGCCACAGGATAGGACGTTGTCTGTTGCGCTGACACTCCTCTCTGTGAGCCGTGATTAGCCGGTGGACTCTTTGAGCGCCAACCACTTCACCGGAGTTGAGCCAGCCACAGGTAAGCGGGTTTTCAATTAGGTTTATCCGTGATTTTATCTAATCCAAACATGCTGATTTGGAAATTGTTGAGTTCTCCATGAATTGTGCCGTGAGTATTAGATGAAGTAAAGTTTGGTATTTTGTATTAATTGGTATGATATTGGTTGTTGTGAACTTGGCATGAGATTTTGGATAGCTATTCGATTCTTGTATAGGAATCAATTTTGGATTTGTAGCTTGGATTAAGGTAATAAATGTTGCATTTGATATTGCTAAGTCCTTGATGAAAGTTTCAATTGAAGAGTTAATCCTTGTTGGGGTTAGGTAGTGGTTTGATTCATGTGATCTTGTTACCGTATAGAATTGTGAGGGGATAGTTTCGATTAACATTTGGTAGCACTGGGTGAATCATTAGATTAAATAGCAAGGTTTAGACCTAGTTACAAATTTAGCTTTTTAATTAGAAGATGACCCATAGGGTTAGGATGATTTAAGCCGGCGATACTATACATAGCTATTTGATATTTATTAAAGTAGCTAAAACCATATTTGATACAGGACGTTGACTTGGTATGGACATTGGACGCGGAGTTCTCTTTGGACACGGATTTCATATTAGAAGGCGGGTACTTCTCTCTTAATTCTTGTAGATCGTTTATCTTAAATGCATGGTCGTTTTACTTTCTGAGTAGGATTGCTTTATCTTAAATCTATTTGTCTTGTTTTCTTGCTTGATATTTATTCGTGCTTGACCTTTGAGTGATAATTCAAGTTGTTCAGTTATACAGTCTCATCTTTTGGCTTCTGATCTAAAGCGTACTGTGTGTTTGCGTGTACTGTAGGATAATCATTTGACCTATCTAAGTTTTAGTTGACATTAGATAAACCCTACCCAGTAAATTAATGTATGTTTATTTACTTTGGTGTTGATTGTGCTTTTCGTATGTTTCCTTATTTTGGTATTACTGGTGTTTTCTGTTTCGCATGGTTTTAGATTTAATTGAGGAGGTGGATATTAGTGACATGCATCATAACATTCAGGCCGATGACCGCGGGCTCCTTGTAGTTGAGACGGGTCGTCGGGTATATTTTCTTGTTGTGCCACACTCAGTTAGAGTTGTGTGCAAATAGTTAATACTCCACAGGTGTTAGGAGTCCCCACAGGTGCTTCGGGGTTTTTCATATCAGAGCCACGGTTGTCGTGGTATATTTGCATAGCCACAGGTGCTTGGCGCTTGTATCTTGTCCACTCAACCTACCCAATATAGTGGTAGTTGGTGTGTGTACAGTGCAGGTCATGACATCATATGCATATTGTGGATTGTGTATTTTGCTTGTGTTTGTTGCATTTGTTTGAGCTATGACTTGTTGCATTTGATTGACATGCATATACGGTTATGATTTGCATTTTATATGATCTGGATTTGTTCGGCAGTATCAGCCGTTTATGGAGGTGTTAGAGGGGATTTCTGATTTTACTCCTACTTGTTACATGGTCTTCAGGTATGTTTTATTTGTATAGATGCATTTTGTTTATGCTCTTTATTCCGGAGACTGTATGCCTTTGTTGTTTTTATGCTTGCTTTACCTTTTTATATATCATGCATTTATCTGCTCTTATACCCGTAGAGTTCCACCCGGAACTCACCACCCCTCGTTCTTCTTTTGTTTCAGGTAGTCGATAGATGTGTCTCGTGCCGCCAGGAGAGGATCCAGCTGCCAGTCTCTTAGTTTGAGTATTAGTTTTATTGGTTTTCGTACACTCGTGGTCGTTTTATAGTATTAGTGTCGTTTTTGATTTTATTATCGTTTCGGATGATATTTGGCTTTCCGTTAGACATATATTTATTTATTTCCGTTGGATTTCGGTGTGCTGCGCTTAGATATGGAGAATTATTTATTATGTTCAATTATTTCTCAGTTATAATAATTAACTACGTGGTTGTGATGGTGTGATTGCCAGCCGAGTGTGGCTGAGCTAAATTATGTGTGGAGTGATGTATGTATGCGTTTCAAATTGTCCGCCATACATGGGAGGTGCTGCCCGATTCCCGAGCGAGCCCGGGCCTCTCGGGGCGTGACATAGTATCTAACAAAATGCAAAATCCAAAGACCAAAATGCCCTTCGGGCAATTCAACACACAGATACATGAATCCATATCGCATACAAGTCCACCAAACATAATGGAAATGAAAACACAACCAACAGTAATGAAAAGAAAATGCATTGCCAAACTAAAAACTAATACGAAGTAAGAGGGACTGGCTGCTAGCATCTCCTGGTGGCGTCATCCTCAAAAAGAAAAAATATGCAAACGATTGTGAGTCGAGGGGGGGACTCCACTGGTATATATACAGATAGATATGTATGGTTGCAAAAAAAAGTAATACAAAAGCAATATAGAATTAAGCAGATACAGTCTCATAGGAATGATCAGAAAACATGACCGGGAAACTACATACAAGTACATACCAATGTCAAACCCACGTGCGGGGTATGAAACCTATAAACCCCCGAACCTGAAAGGTCACCAGACCATATGCAAACAAAATTATCTCCTGTATGTGCATGTCATCCAAATGCAATAATTATAGCTCAAACAAATGCAGCAAACACAAAAAAAAAATTCAATCCATGTAATCGTGCACATGATGCAATGTCATGCTCACCCCTGACACCAGTCAGCCACAGTCACTGGTCATAGGTGAGATCAAGCAGGTAAGACAATGACAACTATACGTACTTTGCTGTCAATGCTCCTAAGTGACCGACTGGGCAGGATGCTAGAGGAGGGCACACCCATCCTATCCCAAATCATATGGGGGAGCACCACTCTTATTTCTTCGTATCACGAGAAAGAGGAGGGATCTCTGTTTACTATCATACCGCGGATATCACTACCCATGAGCAGTCGAGCAGAGCCATGATTGGGCAACTGCACATATCCTCCTAATAGTACCACTAACTCATGAGTGGCAATGTGTGATGATTCTGATATGGCTGATGACCTATTTCAACAATAAGAGAGCCAAGGGTCGCCAGTTATGCAACAATGCAAGAATGATGCATGACACTAATGTAGGATCGTTGCACGTGAGAGGGGGTGAATCACGTGACTTTTTGAAAACAAACGCTTTTTGAAAAACTAGAGCGCCACGAAAATTAAAGCGATAAAAAACAAGCACACGAACACCGAGAGTTTTACTTACTTCGGAGCTTTCGACGACTGCTACAGCAAAACCCAAGCTCTTTGAACCTTTTTGATGCGTAATCCACTAATCCTCTCTACCAGTAAACTCCCGATAGAGTAGTCGAGTACAAAGAGTATAAAAATATAACACCCTACACTTTTCATTTTACAAGTAATGTAGAAGATTACAAGGAAATTCGTTACCCAACACTTTTTAGGAGTATCTTGATCGGGCTTGAGTGTTGGCGTTAGTCTTCTGGCAGTGGTTGGTCGTAGTCGAGTCGTAGCAGGGCCACAGTAGAAAGATGAAGATCGCAGGTGGTCAAGTGCAATAGTAAGTAGTGGTTCACTTGGGTCTCGGCAAGACTATTGTTATAAAGGATATCTGAGGCGTCTCAGTTCCCAACTGAGGTGTCTTAAATCAAGTGAAGTCTATCCTCAATTGGAAGTATGCATCCTCGTTGCTTATCCTATGGAAGGCATCTCAGTCTCGAAGAGAGGCGCCTTAGTTCCCAACTAAGGCGCCTTGGACGGCTAAATCTCTATCCGTCGCAGTTGCTTCGTGGAGGTGCCTTCACCTCCTTGAAGGCGCATCCAGCCCCAACTGAGGCATCTCAGGTCCCACCTGAGGTACCTCAGATACTGTTCATCCGGGGCAATTTTTGCAGTTTGAACCATGTAAAATCATGTTAGTCCAAAACAAGATATACTCTACAAAACAAGGTTAGTACAAGTACAATATATACTAAATAAATTCAGTATTAAATAGACTCTATCTTCCCAAGACCAGGATTTAGTCAATGCCTCAACTTAGAGCCCCGAAATGGTTCTAAGCTGGACTGCGCCTAAAGTCCCTGTTGGGGCAATCGACCCAAGTATGATCAAGTGGATCATGGTTTTGATATGTGTGGGTCAATATGATTAAGTTAGGTTGTTATGTTGGTTTGATATGTGTGTTTGAGTCTTGCAGGAATTGGTGAATCACACATGGAGTATGCACCCGAGGGACGAGAGTCGGAGGAAGAGGACTTCAAGGGCAAGCCAGGGAAGTAGACTTCAAGGGCATACGTGAAGGATGACATGAAGGCAAGTCGAGGGCTTGTGTGCGCATCTGAGGGACGACAACCAAGGAAGAGAACTTCAAGGGGCAAGCCAAGGGAGTGGACTTCAAGGCATACGCGAAGGGTGGTCTTCGGAGTGAGTGTGAGTGGAAATGTACTCGGGGCAGTCGACTGCGGTTGGGGCAGTCGACTGCCAAACCTCACAGAAAGATCAGTCGACTGGTCCTGGACCAGTCAACTGATCAACTTGAAAAACTAGTCGTTGGCTAGCAAGTTGGCTAGGACCAGTCAACTACCCTTGGGGCAGTCGACTGACGTCGGGCTGGACTGCTTAAGGAGCAGTCCTCTATTTAAAGGGAGACTTTTGAGCAGGTTAGGGTTGCGGTTCTAGAGTGTAGAATCCTACTGTTAGTGCTCAAAGTTTCATTCTCTTCCTCTTACTTTCATTTCTGCTTTGTAAAGAGGAAGACGGCAATCTTGTGAAGGTTTCTCCACCTTAAAGGAGACATTCATAGTGGAGCTCGTGCGTGTGGTGTGGATCCTTGGACTAGTCACCTCTCAGAGGTGGATACCAACTAAATCAGAGGGTTAGCATTGTTTTCATTGCTTTATTGATTTTGTTCTTGTGTTTAGCTAACATCTTTGTAGACAAAATCGAAAGAAAGCTATTCACCCCCCCTCTAGCTTAACGCAAAGATCCAACAGTCCCTACCCGGGATTAGTTAAATCAAGATTAGTTCATACTTGTAAAGGTCTAAGTTAAGTACTATGTTTTCTAGGTGAGAATAGTTGGGAAGTTTTGTCAAAGATTGTGGTTGCCTTAATGATATCCAAGTGACTCACCACAATCTGAGAGCTTACTAAAGGACACTTTCTTGGGGAATCCAAAGCTACACTTAAACCAAACATAAGTTAAGACTCCTAATAATTAAACAACAATTCATCTTACAAAAATTATGGGATTATTCTGTTTGAAAACACCTGAGTCAGATGAAAACGACTCAAAACTAAACTCAAACTCAACTGAAATCAAACCAAAGCAAAACTAAACTAAACTCAAACTCAACTGAAATCAAACCAAACCAAAGTAAAACTAAACCAAACCCAAACTCAAACTAAAATCAAACCGAACTCCAACTCAAACTCAACTGAAATCAAATCAAATGGAATTGAAATCAAACTCAATTGAAATCAAACTAAACCTAAACTAACTTTTAAAACTTAAAATTTAACTTATTTTAACACTTAAGTTAATTTTGAAACTTTAAACAAATTTTTTAACATAAAGTTACTTTTAAAACTTAAACCTTAACTTATTTTAACACTTAATTTAATTTTGAAACTTTAAACAAATTTTTAAACCAAAACTAACTTTTAAAACTTTAAAACATAAACCTTAATTTATTTCAACACTTAAGTTAATTTTGAAACTTAAAAATTATTTAAACTTGAAAATTTTCAATTTTGAAATATATTAAAGAACATTCAAAACTAAAGTTTCTAAGATATTTTCAAAGGAAGATTTATGCTTTGAACTTACATTTCAAAACAAACACCCCATTTGTAACCCTATATTTTGATGATAGTTAAAGGAGAGTGATATCACATGCAGGGAGGTTTATTTGAGGGAGAGTTACTTTACTATCTTATCTTACTTATATTGTCCTATCTTGTTTAGCTTAACTATGAACCAAGCTGCAAAACATAAAAAAAGGGAGATTATTAGTTTAGGGTACACCACAGTCGAACCTGTATTTTGATGTTAGCAACGGTTCAAGTTAAGTCTTGTTATTATCTGATGAAGCTAACAAGTGTACAGGAAGATTACCTCTATGATGTCCTATTTGCGGTTAGGCCAAAGTTTTGGCAGATCGTGAAAACCAAGAAGGAAGCCTAGATGGGATGGCATCTGGTAGGAAGTCTCAATAGGTCTGGAGGATGTGATATCGAGCAAGTGGAAGCCCTAGCAGGCCGATCTGATACCAAGCAGTGAAGTCCAAACAGGTCTGGGAGACCTGATATTTGGTAGGTGAGTGAGGTAAGCTCCTAAAGGAGAGTATTGTGAGGTCGTGTCCCGATAGGATAGCCTTAACCATTAATCCAACTAAAGAAACCTACGGAGATTTCTGGGTTGAGATCAAGACAGGTCCTATTGTCACCTACTCATGCATACCATATATATTTCTATGTTAACTATGTTTTGCAGGGTTAATTCTTAATATATTATTTATGTTGTGCTAACAATTTCATGCAAACCAGTCAAAGAAAGTTGACCGAAGGTTTAGTCGACTAAACGAGTGGATTGGTCGATTAAACCAATTAGATTGTGCCAAATTGGGCATATTCCAGATGGATCAGTCAACTGATCATCTGGATTANTAGATGAACTAGGTCAATTTGAGAGAGTCAAGTTTGGGACTTAGTCCCTAGACCCAAGAAGACCACCATTATTGGAACCAAATGGGTCTTCAAGAACAAATTGAACCATAAGGGAGAAATCATTAGAAACAAGGCACGCTTGGTAGCCAAGGGCTACAGTCAAGTTGAAGGCCTTGATTATGATGAGACCTATGCTCCCGTGGCACGATTAATCCATCCGATTGATGCTTGCATTTGCAGCACATCGTGGCTTCAATTATATCAAATGGATGTCAAATCGGCCTTTCTAAATGGTTTGATTAGAGAAGAAGTCTATGTTGAACAACCTCCGGGGTTTGAGAGTACCGAATTCTCAAACCACGTGTTCAAGCTCAAAAAGGCACTTTATGGCCTTAAACAAGAACCCCGAGCTTGGTATGAGCGGTTGTCGACATTTCTAATTGAGAAGGCTTCGTTAGAGGCCAAATAGACCCTACACTGTTTCTACGGAGAGATGGTGACAATATTTTTATAGCCCAAGTATATGTCGATGACATAATTTGTGGCTCAAATAATAAGGGCTATTTAAATGAGTTCATTGGACACATGGAGAGTGAATTTGAAATGAGTCTAATGGGAGAATTGACTTTCTTCTTTGGACATGAAATCAAACAAACTCGCGATGGTATCCATGTGCACCAATCAAAGTATACACAAGAAATGCTTCGAAAATTCAATATGAGTGATTCAAAAGAGGTAACCACTCCTATGGCTACAAACACAAGATTAGACAATGATGAGAGTGGTAAACCCGTTGATTTAACTCAATATCGAAGCATGATAGGCAGTTTGCTATACCTTACAGCTAGTCAACCTGATATACTATTTGCTGTGGGTATGTGCGCTAGGTATCAAGTTTGTGCCAAGGAATCTCACTTAATCGCTGTTAAGTGAATTTTGAGATACCTCAAGGGCACAATTGGAGTCGATCTATGGTATCCCGTACTGAATCATTTGATTTAATTGGCTATACGGATTCCGACTACGCTGGATGTAAGTTGGACCGGAAAAGCACAAGTGGGGGTTGCCAATTCTTAGATTCGTCCTTAGTAAGTTGGTCAAGTCGGAAGCAATATTGTGTTGCTCTCTCCACGACCGAGGCAGAATATATCGCCATGGGAGAGAGCGTATCACAATTGTTGTGGATGATTCACACTCTAGAGGACTATAGATTGAGTTACAAGGGTGTACAAGTGTTATGTGATAACATTAGCACAATTATCTTAACCAAGAATCCAGTCCATCATTCTAGGACCAAACATATTGAGGTGCGTCACCACTTCATTAGGGATCATGTAGCTAGGGGAGATATTGTACTCTCTCATGTAGAGTCCAAATCAAACCTAGCCGACATTTTCACTAAACTACTTCCCGAAAATGAATTTAGTTTCCTAAGACGGGAGTTGGGAATGTGTCGTGCTTTATAGGGTTGAATTGCATTCAAAACCCTTCATGATTATTTCCAAATTGTTGGGAAACAATTGGGTAACTTTGGGAACATCTCACACAAACTATAAGGTTTACCAAAACGTTTTTGTTTGCTAGATATGGGGTGAGATGTTAGGTTCAACTAAATTTCTCAAAATGTCAATGCATCCCTTGAGAAATTAAGTTGACGAGATAATAATCACTGTGGTGACCAAGTATGGGGAAAACCATTGCATAACATATGTGTATATGGCTCCATGATCATACTTGGACATTCCAATCAAGGAAACTTGATTGGAACATTGGATTTGATACAAACTTAGTTGAAATTACTTGAATGATTGTTAATTGAGTTTGACTCTATTTGGATGGATCAAAGTGATTGTTGAACCTATAAGAACTTTTGATTCTTGTTCAGGGATCAATTCTAGTCATGAGATCATGTCCAAGTTCGATAAACTTCACCAGATTCGTTGGAAAGTTTCAGAAATTCTGAAACTGAACATTTCAGTTCGTATCAGGGAGTATCAGGAACCCTGATCGGATCAGGCATAGGGTTGATCGGTCCCCGGACCGATCTGGCTCCTTCCTGTGGGGACCGGACCACAGACCGATCAGGGGGCTCACAGTAAATCTCCCGAGTCTACTGATCTCTCCCTGATCGATCAACCGATCGATCAGGAGCTTGCCTGATCGGTCACCCGACCGATCAGGCTCGGTTCTGTCCGATCAGGCAATAGTCTGATCGGTCTGGGCACGATCAGATCGAACGGTGATCCATTCAGGTGCATTAAAATCTGGTTGGTGGACCGATCCACCAACCGATTAACTCCTCCCAAAACCCTTCACTTTCGAACCCTAGCGCCGAAACCTCCCACTCACGCAACCTTTGCTTCGTACGAGAGCTCTCCAGGGCTTTCGTCTCCCTCTTTCGCGTGTGTGTGAGTTCTCGCGAGGGCTTCTACGGGCGTTTTCTTGCTCCCGGCAAGTTCTCTTTTGCTCGAAGTCTTCTGCGTCTCTGTCTTGCGAGCGTCTCCTGCGCAAACTTGGTTTTTCCACCTTCAAAATCTCACCAATGGCACCTAAGTAAGTTTTGATCTCAGTTTTTTTCTTTCAAAACAGCTTATAAATTATGTATATGAAGCTTATCATGCTCCTGTGTTTGTCCTTGGTGTGGTGCCGTGACCCTCTCGTATTTGCCGTGACCTTACCTTCTCACCAAACGATCAAATCGATTTTTCACCTCATTATTATCCTATGTTTGATCTTGATCTAACGTCTACCTTATGATTGGGTCTTACCTATGATGATCAATTCTTAAACTTGTGCTTCAACTTATGTTCATCGACTCAAACCATGTGTGATCACTTCCCTGATTAAATCATGATTGTATGATCAATTCAAATATATAGAAAATCTTCTAAGGGTAAGGAACCTATGGAGGGCAGCTCTAAGGGCACAGGCCCGTCAATATCTACACCCTCTCCAAGGCCTCCACCACCTCTACATACTCGATTTCCAAATGTCACTCTTGCGTTAAATTATGAGTGGTACAATTTCAAATTAATGTCATGTCGAACTATAGATCATTCCTTCATCTATGAGCACTGCCCGACGATCCGACAAATTATCACACATTATAATCTTCAATCCATCCTTTACCTTGAGAGGCCGATCAATCTTGACTTGGTCTCTGAATTCTATAACAACATGGTGAGTGGAGAGGGCACGTGGTGGAGGACCCGTGTTGCCGGTATTGATCTTGATTTTAATCGATCTATTTTCACTGATTTTCTCGGCTGTCGCCGGTCAGAAAATGATTTCTTTCTCTACCCCTATCCTCCTGATCCCCTTCCGGTTCCTTTCGATGAAGTGACTCCTGATTCCATCTACGAGTACTTTATGGGTCATCCTAGGCCAGGAGGTTCTGGTGAGCGCACCCGTGCCTTTCCCACATTTCCTGCTCTTCACCTTTCCCCTGTTGACTATGTATTGTTTAAAATCATCACCAATTGTCTCCTTCCAACTACTTAGAAACACCTTGATGAGATTCAACCGTTCCACTGCTTGATGCTCTACGGGATGCATCAGCAGTTAGACTTTGACCCAGTGGCTTCGGTCTATTTCTCTATCATCGTCCACAGTATGCCGTCCTCTCAGTCAGTCTATATGCCATTCGTCCATATCATCACTGCCTGGCTGGAGTCGGTTGGCATCGATGTTACACAGGGACGCATTGTGCCCATGGTTCGTCAGGACTGCCGTTTGGACCGCCGCATGCTTGCTCAGTCCGGCATTGTTCTCGGGACCCAGGGGCTACGGTGGAAGGATCACAGACGTGAGAGAGGGTCACCTAGAGGAGCTCATGACCAGGAGCTGCCAGCTGCTACTGCCGACTACGATGAGTGGGCCCCTGATCTACGCTGGCAGGTTGCGGAGATAGAGCGGATGATAGAGCACGAGTTGCATATCTCCGAGCTCTGGCGACAGGAGGTTCGCTCAGAGTGTCAGTCTTTCGATCGCCGTCTCGATGCTCTAGCCTCTGATGTCTCTGAGATGCACTCATTCCAGGACAGATGGTATGAAGAGTGGTATCATTATACATTTCCTGATGGTGCATCTCCCAGTGGCCCTTCACCAGGAGATATCATATATATCGACGATTCGACGATGATGCCGCTGACGATTGATGTTATTCTGTTTGACATTTAACTTTTTGATCTCTTGCCTTGTATGACTCTTGGGCTGTATACCCCTTGACTTGCTTATTGTGGCCTTGTGCCACACGTATCTTGCTATATGTCTGGATGTTTTATGCTTTGACTTGTCTGACCTTGCCTCACATGCTTATCTACTCTTAGTATGCTTATTGTTGATGCCATGTTATTTATATGACTATGATCTGCATGTTTGCTACATTGCCATGTTCATTCTTATAATGCCATGTCTACTTGATACATATGACTGTTATGACATGCTTTGTGAGTTGCTACTTCATGTTCGTATGATGCATGTGATTGCTATATATTGCTCTATCTTTTTCACAAGTGGTCATATGCTTATCAATATTCAATCAAATCCTTGTTGTTTTGGGATACCCCTAGGGTTGAGGGGGAGTATGGTTGAACTTAACAGCCCGTCTAGACCCTTTTCGTGTTCGACAAAGGGGGAGAGTGTGGTTGGTTAAGTTTAGGATGATCATGTTGTAGGGGAGGATCTGGATTCCCCTATGATTCTAAATTTGGAAAACCTAATTAAGAATCCCTAAACTTAAAATCGGGTTGTCAAACAACAAAAAGGGGGAGATTGTTGATGCAGTCTGGCCCTGATTGTTGTTTTGGTGTTGACACCGATTTTAATTTAGGTGGATGATGATTGATTATGATTAAGTCCTGATCGGGGATCAGGCATGGTATGGAAAATCCTAGTCTGGAGGGCTAGGTGTTGGAAAATCCTAATCTGGAGGGTTAGGTGTTGAAAATCCTAGTCTGGAGGGCTAGGTGTTGGAAAATCCTAACCTGGAGGGTTAGGTGTTGAAAATCCTAGCTTGGAGGGCTAGGTGTATGAAAAGTCCTAATTCGAAAGAGGTGGGTGAAAAGTCCTAGCTTGGAGGGCTAGGTGAAAAGTCCTAACTTGGAGGGTTATGTGCAAATTCCCAACTTGGAGGGTTAGATGGTGAAATCCTTGGCTTGGAGGGCTAAGGTGGATGAAACCCTAGCTTGGAGGGTTGAGTTTGACTCCCTGGATCGGTCTGGTGACCGATCAGGGACATTGGCACGCTGCTCCTTCGTGGATCGGTCTGGTGACCGATCCAGCGATGTCTGATCGGACTGGTGACCGATCAGGGAGCGCACAGTGAGGTTGGGAACCTACTGTGTGGCTCCTGATCGGTCCGGTGACCGATCAGGTAGCAGGCTGCTTCCTTGCTGCCTTGCTCCTGATCGGTCTGGTGACCGATCAGGGAGCGGATAGTGAGTGAGTTCCCTTGCGAATCAGACCCTGGATTGGTCCGGTGACCGATCAGGGACTTAGGATCTGATTAAAAAATCACTGTTCATCTGTCCTGATCGGTCTGAGTGACCGATCAGGCTTCACTCTGATCGGTCTGGTGACCGATCAGGCTTCACTCTGATCGGTCAGGTGACCGATCAGGCGTGTATAGCCGCGAGAGCTTGGAATCCCAGCGAAGCAGTGGATCGGTCTGGTGACCGACCCACAAGCCCTGGATCGGTCCGGTGACCTATCACTTTAATTCAAATTGCACTGTTAGACGCGGTCAGAGCGTCTGATCGTATCCGATTCGCTGCTGTTTGCTTCTGATATTTGATTTACTGGCAGTCTGATTAAGCGGCAGGTGACAGGGGAGGATTCAAACACTCAAGGAGAGGTCAATGGAGGCTTTTCTTGGAGCAGGTTTGTCCGATTCTCCATTTTAGGTTGCAACGGCCGAGCTGCAGACTGGAGCCGAGACTGGGGCTTGGCTGAGGGGATCTCAGGAAGACCAGAGAGGGCTCAATGGTAGCTGGCGTTGGCAGTGAGGTAGCTGGAGGCTACGGAGGATGTTGTCACCTGGTGCTGTGTGGAGAATCTAAAGGGCGGAAGTTGGCTTCGTGGAAGCAAAGTTTTTGCGAACTAGTGTTCTTGCCGCGTCTTGTGTTCTCCACAACTTGCTTGCTGTGTTCTTGAAGTTTTCATCACTTTGAGCAAGCGATCGAGAAGCAATCATCCATTACTTGAGCGCTTGAAGGAGAGAACAAGGAGCTTGGAGTCTGACAGTGGGAAGACACGAAGAGGGGTTCTTGCGTGAGATCGCCACTGGGTGGAGCTCAGGGAAGCTTGCTGTGTTCTTGTCCTTGCTAAGTATTTGAGTAAGATCTTTCTTGTTGTTTCTTTGTGCTTAAACTTTATCTGTGATTGAAACGTTGTGGAGAGGTTTCTCCACCGAGAAGGAGGTTGCGTTATATCCGGTGAAAACCGGGGCTTGATCTACCGACGATCAAGGGATCACCCACCTTAAGGGCACGCCAAAGAGTAGGGGCAAGTTATCCCCGAACCTTGTAAACCCTCTTGTTAGCGATCTTGGTAGTTGTCTCTGTTTGCTTTCATTTCTGTTTTCGTTTACTGCATTGCTTCCTTTTATTTTGCTTCTTCTGCTGTGCTACCGATAAGTTGAGTGCAGAAAACTTGTTAAGTGCCAAGAAAAAGTGATTGGCTATATTCACCCCCCCCTCTCTAGCCATCCCGTTTCCAACATTAAGTGGTCTAACATCAGTCCTAAACATTAAGGAAACAAATGATGGTTCTTTAGGTCAGTAACCGATACCAGCCTTGTTATAAACCGCCCTTTGTGCATTCAAAATAATATCTAAAGTCTTTGAGCTTGTTGAGAATTTCTCAAGAACACTCTTGAGTCTCTCAACCACACACTTCAATGATTTGTTTTCATCTTCTAACATTTCTACATGTAAATCATCAACATCCTCATCCCTAGAGGATTTCAATTGTTCAACTTCTATTTTCAATGATTTAACCTTTTCTTTTGACTTTTTCAACAATTTGGTTAAGCATGCAATGGTTCTATAATATTTATCCAATTCGGGAGAGATTGTCTCTTCATTATCCGAAGATGATGAAGTTGCGTTTGAGGAGTCCGTGGATTCATCACTGCTCTCTTGATCTTCCATGACCATGAGTGTTACATGGCGTATACTCTTCTCCTCCTTCTCTTCTTCGGAAGAACTAGAGGATGATTCATCCCATGTGGCCATCAAGGCCTTCTTCTTCTTCTTCTTTGATTTCTCCTCTTTCTTCTTGAGTTTTGGACAGTCCTTCTTGAAGTGCCCTTTCTTGCTACACTCATAACAAGTAATATTAGACTTATCAATTTTAACTTTACTAGGGTTACCTTTACCCTTGAAGCGCCGGCTCTTCCTCATCATCCTTCTAACAAAGTTGGTCATTTCGGAGGAAGAAAACCCGCTGCCATCCTCCTCGGAATCGGACTCGGATGAGGATGAGGATGAAGATGAAGAGACTTCCTTCTCCTTCTTCTTGTCCTTCTTCTTGTTGGTCTTTTCCCCTACGACTAAGGCAATCCCTTCTCCTTGGGGCCTTTGTTAGCCATCTCATGTAGCTCCATTTCACAAAATATGTCATCTAATTTTACAATTGATAAATCCTTAGAAACCTTGTAGGCATCCACCATGGATGACCACAAGACATTCCTTGGAAAAGCTTTTAACACATACCTCACAAGGTCGCGATTCTCAACCTTTTCGTCTATGGAGTGGAGACCATTCAATACCTCTTTGAATCTACTATGAAGTTCGCTTACCGTTTCACTCTCATTCATGGAGAGATTTTGTAGTTGGTTGAGGAACAAGTCCCTCTTGGCTATTCTCGAATCTCGGATACCCTCATGGAGTTCGATGAGCTTATTCCACAAATCCTTTGCACTTGTAAAGGGACCAACCTTGATTAGTTGATCTTTGTTCATTCCACATTGCAAAGTCACCACCGCCTTCGCATCGGCTTCTCCTTTTCGTGTTTGCTCAGCCGACCACCGTGAAGACTCCAACTCTTTTCCCTCCGTGTCTCTTGGAGGGGTGAAGCCTTCCTTCACGGAGAACCACATTCCGATGTCGGTCTTGAGGTAGTACTCCATGCGAGACCTCCAATACTGAAAATCTGATCCATCGAAGAAGGGAGGTCGAGTGGTGCTAAATCCTTCTCTCAAAGCCATTGTTGATAGCTCTCGGATGTTAAGCCGCTTGAACAGAGCCCCAAGCTCTGATACCACTTGTTGGAACTTGGATGGCTAGAGGGGGGGTGAATATAGCCAGACACAAAAATCGCTTTCACTTAACAGATTTCTGCACTTCAAGGGTTAGTCGCAGCACAGCGGAAATAATACAAAAACAGAGATGCAGAAACTAAACCCTAAACTAAGCACAAGCACAAAACGCTAACAAGGAGGATTTACAAAGTTCGAGGATAACTTGCCCCTACTCCTTGGTGTGCTCGTGAGGTGGGCGATCCCTTGATCGTCGGCAGATCAAGCCCCGGAAATCCGGATAGAATACAACCTCCTTCTCGGTGGAGTAACCTATCCACAGCGTTTCAATCAGTGTATATGAAACTAAGCACAATGAAACACAAACGAAGCTTACAGAGCACTTAGGACAGAAAGAACACAAGCGAACTCCTCACCGAGCTCCACTCAACACAGATCACACGCAAGAACTCCCTCTTCGTGTCTTCTTGCTGATGGACTCGCCAAGCTCCTTGTTTCTTCTTCAAGCGCTCAAGTATCAGAATGTAGCTCAAAGCTTCAGCTGCTTCAGAGTGATGCACAACAGATGGAGAAGCAGCTTGTCGCAAGAACCAGAGAAGTGATCAAGTGTTCTACTGAGGCTTCATCGCTACCAAGCCCTTATGCCTCTCCCACTGATCGCCAGGTCACAGCCACCTCTCTACAGTTCCCAGCTGCTCAACTGCAATTGCCCACCTACCACTGAGCTCTCCTGGACTCCCTGAGCTTCCCTCAGACGAACCCCAGTCAGCAGCTCCAGCAGCGCCAACATCCGTTGCAACCTGAGATGGATCCCTGCCAAACCTGATGTAGCAAAAGCCTCTGTTTGACTCTCCTTATATAATCCTGATTCATCTGCACACTTAGCAGCTCATTAGAACAGCAAATCAACAGAAGATCAAAACATCAGAACATATCAGTGGTGATTAGAAGAGAAACAGAACGCAATCAGAACTCTGATAGCATTTTTGAATTAAAGCTGCCAGCTACTGATCGGTCACCGGACCGATCAGAGGGACTCCTGATCGGTCACCAGACCGATCAGGATGGTTTCAGACCGATCAGGCTCCAGCCTGATCGGTCCCCAGTGAGAAATCAGAAATCGCGACTCCCTCGTGATCGATCACCAGACCGATCCAAGTCTTTCCAGCCTCGCAGTCCAAACCTCCTGAACGGTCCCCAGACCGATCAGGGTGTGGCCTGATTGGACTAGTGACCGATCAGGCCACTCTCTAACCGATCAGGCTCCAACCTGATCGGTTATAGTGAGAAGCTCGCGACAATTGATCGTTCACCAGAACGATCTGAATAGTATCCCTGATCGGTCACCGGATCGATCAGGAGCCGATCAGTAGGCTTCCAAACTCACTGTATGCTCCCTGATCGATCACCACACCGATCAGGAGCCGATCAGTAGGGTTCCCAAACTCACTGTATGCTCCCTGATCGGTCACCAGACCGATCAGGAGCCGATCAGTAGGGTTCCCAAACTCACTGTATGCTCCCTGATCGGTCACTAGACCGATCAGACATAGCTGGATCGATCACCAGACCGATCCACGAGGGAACTCCGTGCCAACTTCCCTGATCGGTCACTAGACCGATCCAGGCAAGGTCAAATCTCCTCTAAGTCACGAGAATAAGCTTCCAGCCCTTCTCTGACTCGTTCTTAGTCCCCCGGACCAAGACTCCGTGCCCAGTTTCACTCACCGGGACTTCAACCTAGCCCTCCAAGCTAGGACCTGGCCCTCCAAGCCAGGGTTTCATCAACCTAGCCCTCTAAGCTAGGACCTGGCCCTCCAAGCCAGGGTTTCATCCAACCTAGCCCTCCAGGCTAGGACCTGACTCTCCAAGCCAGGGTTTCATCCAACCTAGCCCTCCAGGCTAGGACCTGGCCCTCCAAACCTGGATTTCAATCACCTAGCTTTCCAAGCTAGGATTTCATCCAACTCCGTACCCAGTCCCCGACCAGGACTTAATCTCAATCATCTCATTAACCTAAACTAAAATCGGTGTCAACACCAAAACAACAATCAGGGTCAGACTGCATCAACGTGGTAGTCTTTAGGTTAATCGAATTATGATGATTGGGTTATAAGGGAACTCGTTGTTGTTTATGATTTAATTGAATTAGGATTAGATCTAATTATGTTTAGTAGCTAATTTTGCTAAATAATTAGTTTTATAAATAGATAAGCTTCCACATTGGTACAGGATGCTAGCTAGTTGCAGATTATTTGAACTGGAGCTTCTCTCAGATACGTATACGTCATTTACAAGGCGGGTACTTCTTGCTTGTTTCTATAGTTCTGTTTATCTTTAAATGCATGGTTGTTTTATTATCTGAGTAGGATGATTTACCTTAAATCTATTCCTCTTATTTTTCTGCTTGATACTTATTCTGTGCTTGACCTTTGAGTAGTAATTCAAATTGTTCAGTTATACAGTCTCAACTCTTGGTTTTTGATCTAAAGCGTACTGTGTGTAGCGTGTACTGTGGAATAATCATTTGACCTATCTAGGGTTTGGTTGACATTAGATAAACCCTACCCAGTAGATTAGTGCATGTTTATTTACTTTGCTGTTGATTGTGCTTTTTGTATGTGTACTTATTTTGGTGTTATTGATGTTTTCTGTTTCACATGGTTTTGGATCTGATGGAGGTTGTGTATATTAGTGACATGCATCATAGCATTCAGGTCGACAATCGCGGGCTCCTTGGTGGTTGAGACGTGTTATCGGGTATATTTTCCTGTTGTGCCACACTTAGTCGGAGTTGCCGGCAAACAATTGATACTCCCCAGGTATTTGGAGTCCTCACAGGTATTTTAGGGGTTTAAGCTACAAGTATTTTGGCTTTTCATATTAGGGTCGCGGTTGTCGTGGTGTATTTGCATAGTCCCAGGTTTTGGCGCTTGTATCTTGTCCACTTAACCTATCCAATATAGCGGTGGTTGTGTGTGTACAGTGCAGGTCATGATATCATATGCATAGTATGCATTGTGCATTTTGTTTGTGTTTGTTGCATTTGTTTGAGTTATGATTGTTGTATTTGATTGACATGCATTTATGGTTATGATTTGCATTTTATATAATCTGGATATATTCAACAGTATAAGGTGTTTATGAAGGTATTAGAGGGGATTTCTGATTTTTGCCCCTACTTGTTACATGGTTTCAAGTATGTTTTATTTGTATAGATGTATTTTGTTTATGTTCTTATTTCTGGAGACTGTATACCTTTGCTTTCTTTGTGCTTGTTTTGCCCTTTTATATATCATGCATTTATCCGTTCTTATATCCGCAGAGTTCCACCTGGAACTTACCACCCCTCGTTTTCTTTTTGTTGCAGGTAATTGATTGCTATGTCTCGTGCCGCCAGGAGAGGATCCAGCTGCCAATCTCTTAGTTTGATTATTAGTTTTACTGGTTTTCATATACTCGTAGTCGTTTTATAGTATTAGTGTCGTTTTTGGTTTTATTATCGTTTCGGATGATATTTGACTTTTCGTTAGACATATATTTATTTATTTCCGTTGGATTTCGGTTTGCTGTGCTTAGATATGGAGAATTATTTATTATGTTTAATTGTTTCTCAGTTATAATAATTAACTGCGTGGTTGTGATGGTGTGATTGTCAGTCGAGTGTGGCTGAGCTAAATTATGCGCGGAGTGATGTATATATGAGTTTCAGATTGTCCGCCGTACGAAGGAGGTGTTGCTCGATTTTTGAGCGAGTCCGGGTCTCTGGGGGCGTGACATGATATATAAATACTGAATCTTTTAGTTTCCAAAAATAAAATGAAAATATTGAACTTTAGATTTTCTAAATAATAATAATGATACACATGGTTAACACATGCTTCTTATATTTTATCTTTTTTTTCAATCATTGAAACAAATTTACCAAACAACTTGACTTAAAGGAATAGTAGAAAATAATATAAAGTTTTGGAACATTGCCCATATAATATAAATGGACGGTGATTCCGGGTTGCTTCGTTCTATTTCGTGTTGACAGATAGTGGAAGTAGCATGCCAATCTTCCAAATCAGTTGACTAGAGTCTTCCTGCTCTATCATCATCATCATCTTCTAAAGGTGCTAAACATAGCTGGCAGCAACTCTGCGCAAAGAACACAACAATAAATTGCAGGCAACGCAAATCCTTAAACTTCGATGGGGCGGATGCAGCTCTTTTTCCTACAATTCCTGGAAATAATACTAGCAGAGACTTTCTTTCTACTTAGCCGATCCTCATCATCTGGTATGTTTAAGAAAGAAATCTTCGTCCAGAATTAAATTAAATTAAATTATAAAATCGTTGGATCTTTGCCTATTTGTTTATTTTATTATTTGGCATCGTCAAAGCCTCAGGATTTATGAAAAGTTTATCATATATAAAGTAATACTTTAATATCCTTCATTTCAAAATCAACCTATGAATAAAGATTTCAGACTTATTATTAGTAGACATATGGCCACGGATGCGTGGAGTTGTTAGGCCTCGTTTGTTTGTTAGGATAGATAACGTCAGTGACTCTTAATTCTAAGTTCTCGTCATTTGTTGATTGGGTGCTCATCTACAAAGAATTATATATAATAAAAGATATAAATCAAATATACCACTGAACAAATATAAGAGACAAATCGATTTTATGTCTACTCCACGATCTACTTCTACTTCACTAATTTTCTCTTTAGCAACGGTGGAGGAGAAATCTCTTACAACATACCAGCAACACAAATAAACAAAATTACAATAGAAATTAATTATAAACAATGCAAATGAAATGATATACAATAATAAATCTTTACTTGGATCATTGTTGGTTGCTTTTGATTGTCTTTTGAAGATTTGAAATGCAATAACACTTTTTCTTTAAAGTTTCTAAAAACTAGCACTATAAAATCCTTCTTGAATCTTTTATAGTTTTAGTGCTACTGTCAACCTATTCTGATCAAGATTGAATTCGAACATTGCATCTGTAGAACACTTCTTTCAAATTCAATTTTGACCAATTACTATTATTCATCAATCATTATTATTGTATTAATCAAATTTCACTTAGAAATCTTTTATTGATCAACGCAATAGTGTCAAGAGTTGATTGTTGCTCATCAATCGATTGATCCCGATTAATCAAGTTGATCAGTTGGGTACCAAATAATTTGTTTGTTGCAACAATGTTATTAGTCGAGTCCTCTATTAATTGACTGACATGCAAACCCCCTTAAACATTCTCAAAATTCGAATTTGAAGTTTAGGAGTTAGTTTATCAGTTAGTCGATTGCCACTGTCTAGTAGTCGATTGATATCTCTATTTCAAGCTTACTAAGGATGAATTATTATCTTTTCTAATATCAAGGCGTTCTTTACCTAGCTAGCATCCAATCAATATGGACTTCTAGGGACTTTATTTGCCTAGTTTCCAATCAATCTTACCCATCGAGACTTCACCGTTGTCTAGCATCCTGTCAATCTTGACATGCTAATACTTTACTGTTGCCTAATTAACATCTGACCAACCTTGACATGTTAGAACTTTCTGTCTCGTACCTAATATCCGGTCAATCTTGATCTATCGAAACTTCCTTCATTGCTAAGTGTTTGGTTAACCTTGATTCACTTGGATTTCATGTCTTATATCAACTCTTGTTGAATTTTCAATTGTCAAGTGTTCAGTCAATTGTAATTCACTCGGACAATCGCTTGCCAACTTCCCTTTAAACTTTTGACTGTCAAGTATTCAATCAATAATAAACCACTTGAACTTCTCTTTTACCAACTCCCTATTGATCATCTAACGGCCAATTATCCGAGATTTGTTCTGTTAAATATTCTATCAATCTTGGCTTATTTGATTGCACCTTCAACTCACCAAATTAATCTGCGTTAACTTGATCTTAAGTCAATTGCACCAGACAATTTCTGTCTTCGATAAATTATTCTTCTGCTTGTCATTTTGGTCTCATAAGCAAACATATACATTAATTAAATATCAAAATTCAACTGGAGCAAACTCAAACTTATCAACAAAGTGTGGCCGAGGTTACTTGCATTAACATCGTTAACACAATATTGTTTTCCCAGTGAAATAAGTGTGTACTTCACCAATTTAAAAACTTGATATAGATATTCCTGTTTAATAGGAGAAATTATAGCATAATTTGATATCCATTTATATATAGCATAAGTTGTCCCAACCTGATTAATTATTTTTGCCCCCGAAACTATAGTACAGCGGAAGCGTAACTAGTTATCTCATAAGCGCTTACGGTTCGATCCCTAGCTATGATGAATTTTATAATAATTTTTCCTTTAAATGGGGCACGTAACCGATGAATATTGGATTTCTGGATTATCTGCCGCGAGCATTTCCGGATTTACTATGGTGGTCAGTGGTAAGCTTCTGTGGGGCTGAGTCAGTCGCCCAGGTTCGACGTTACCTAACCTAATTAATCATTTTTTGTTCTCACGGAATAGACTGATCGTTAGCACGTGCGGTATTACCATCTTGAAATCTGGATGTCAAAATTTAGCAAAATTAGCATACCTGCTTCCCCACACACTAATCACAGTATCCAAATTAGTAGCTCCTATGATTTTTCTCCTTCGCGTTGACCTTAAAATGAATTAACAGGATTATTAGGGCGAACGAGAATCGTGATTTGCCATCGTAAGTTATAGGTTTATGATGATAATAAGGGTTTTATTCATCTATTTATTCATCCGACTTTTCTGCAGGAGACATTATAACGGGGAATGGCTCACTTATCCATGACCAGACATTGATCTCTGCAGGAAGCGTTTTCCAACTGGGCTTCTTCAATCCAGTTAACGATTCAACGAAAGCATATATAGGAATTTGGTACTACAATCTCCCTCCAAGAGAAAGCAAAGTAGTAGTATGGGTCGCCAATAGAAACAGGTTTGTGGACACATCCATGGCATCCTTGAAGTTGACTTCCGACGGAAATCTAATCTTATTTGAGGAAGGAACAATGGTTTGGTCGACGGGAACATCCGCAGAACTCAATTCTGCACGCTTGCAGCTTTTAGACTCAGGAAACCTCGTGCTGACTACTAGCACTAGCAGAACTCTATGGCAGAGCTTCGACCATGCGTCTGACACTCTTCTCCCTGGCATGAAGCTGGGATTCGACTTCCGTACCAACACACCGTGGCAGCTCGTGTCATGGATGAATGCCACGGACCCTTCTCCGGGCAAGTACATGCTCAGGCTGAAGACGTATAATGTTCCGGATTTTTTCCTGCTGAGTGCGAATGGATCTGTAAAATTAGGCCGCATTGGGCCATGGAACGGGCAATGGTTCGTCGGCCTTCCAATGCTGGGGGGCAACATCGCAAAGTACGTAAGCTTCACATACGTGTCCAACACGAATGAGATCTACTACATGGATGAATATCAGACTCGATCTCTAGGGTTACTGCGGCTGGTAATGGACGCCAACGGACAGAACCAGGTTTTGATTTTTGTTGGGGGACAATGGAATTCTTTGTTGTCTAATGCGGACTACGATTGTGATTACTACAATAGTTGTGGCCGCAACAGCGTTTGCACCGGGGGCGACCTCACAATCTCCTGTCGCTGCTTGGAAGGGTTTGTGAACAATAGCGACGGCGGATGCGCGAGGAAGGAGCCCTTGCGTTGCTCATCAAACCAGTTTTCGAAGGAGCCGAGGGTGAAGGTGCCCGACACTGAGAACGCAACCTCACAAGGCAACATTAGTCTGGATTCGTGCAAGAAATTGTGCTCGGATGATTGCTCCTGCGTCGCCTATGCGGTGATCAATGGGCCTTATGGCTGCATAACTTGGCGTGGTGAGCTGTTGGATCTCAGAAGTTTTACGGACGGAGGAGACGATTTGTACATTAGGCTTCCAGGTAGTCGACTTTTGCATGCATGAAATTGGATGATCAGAGTAGTCATTCCTGGTAATCATCTATTGTCCTTCTTTTTGTATTTTCCTGCAGGATCAACGTCAAATCGGAAGCAGCTCATGTGGGCGATAGTAGTCATTCCGGTGTTGCTGGGAATTTTTGTTCTGTGCATTGTAGGTGTACTCGTTAGAAGGAGGAGAAACAGAGCATCGACTTGCAGATTGCAATTTCCAAATGTGGAGAAAGGTCTTGCACAATGTTTTATATAACAATACTGTTAGTTTTTCAAAGTTACTTCGGATTTAAAATGGATTGAGTCAAATTTATTTAGATAAATCACTCAATTCTCAACTTTCTAAGAAAAAAATTGAAAGAATTTTTTTACTAATTCATAGCGTGATCGTTGTGGCAGGTTCGATCAGCACATTGGATGTACTTCCTTCATATGATTTGTATACTATTAAAGCTGCAACAAATGATTTTTCCGAAGAAAATAAACTTGGCGAAGGGGGATTTGGTGTTGTTTACAAGGTAAGAAGACTTTAGTATCAGAAAAATAAATCTAGTATTTCAAACCTATAAAATTAAAGCAAATGATACATTTTGTTAGGGGCAATTGGTCGATGGACAAAAAATCGCTGTCAAAAAATTATCAAGATACTCCTCTCAAGGCCCAAATGAGTTCCTAAATGAACTCTCTGTGATAGCCAAGTTACAACATAGAAACCTCGTTCGTCTTCTAGGCTACTGTATTGAAGGAGATGAGCAACTTATGATACTTGAATACCTGGAAAATAAGAGTCTTGATGCCTTTATTTATGGTCAGAATATTTTTTCACATTTCTTAGTTATATTACCTTCTTAAATGGTTAAAAATTAATCACAACACATTTATTTGATCTTGTAAATCTGAATCTCTAGATAAAGCTAAAAGTTCATTGCTAAATTGGCAAAGACGTTTGGATATTATAATTGGGATTGCTCGAGGCCTTCTATACTTGCATCAAGACTCTAGATTGAGAGTCGTTCATCGTGATCTTAAGCCAAGTAATATTCTCCTTGACAAGGATATGAATCCAAAGATTTCAGATTTTGGAATTGCAAGATATTTGAAGGAGATGATGCCCTTGAGGATGCAACAACAAGACCTGTTGGAACATTGTAAGTCTTTTAGATTGAGTTCACTTAATTTGATTAATATATAACGGAAGGCTGAGAGAAAACTAACAAATAAATATTATGTTATCTTAATTTTTCTCACCTTGTCCTTTTATTATTATTTTTTTGTAGCGGTTACATGGCACCTGAGTACTTATTAACTGGAGTTTTTTCATTCAAGTCAGATGTGTTTAGCTTCGGTGTGATAGTACTAGAAATCATAAGCGGAAAGAAGAATAGAGTATTCAGTCAAACTGATACAAACTTAAATCTTTTAGGATATGTAAGTTTTAGTTTCAATATACATAGTCTTTCATCTCTACATGGTGCTATCTAAAATTTAAAAATATTCTTTCCTACAACATTACAGGTGAATAAACTTTGGAAGGAAGAAAGATCTTTAGAGATTGTTGATGATACATTAAATCAATCATATCCAACAGAAGAAGTTCTACGTTGTATTCAAATGAGTCTTCTATGTGTACAAGATAATAGTAATGATAGGCCAACAATGACAGAAGTGATGGCGATGTTAACAAGTGAGGACCAACTCTCTACTCCGGTTATGCAACCTGCTATAACATCAACTAGCAGCGAAGGAGATTTCACTACCAACGAAATGACCTTCACACTGGTAGGCCGATGAAATATGTATTTAATTCTTATTTGATCAATATTCAGCAACATTAGAATCCCTAAATCACTTTGTAAAGTTTACTATAAAGCAATCCCGAAATGACTTCGTTAGTTACTGTCTGCACGTAATGAGAAAAAATAACTATTAACATTTCACTTGAGCAAACTCTCATCAATACAGTAGTGACATAAGATGATACTAAAAATTACAGAATGAGAAAACATCTATATTATAAATAAATAAATAAAAAGTGTAACTAAAATGTTGACCAATCATTAATATTCACGATATTCTCTATGATCGTGTTGATTTTTGTAGAAGTTGAATTTTATGAACTTTGGATGATCAATAAGAATCAAAGGAACTCATTTCACCTCATCAGCCTATCACAGTGAGATTCATTTCTTCTGTAGTTAAATCTCCTTCACTGCTGATTGAGGTTGACGCCATTACAGGTTGCTTTAGTGGGGTTAGAAGTTGATTATATTCTCATTAGCCAACATCATCATCATCATCTCTATCATCGTTGGCCTATTTTCTCAGTTGTCTTGGACACACAAAAGATTGGCCTATCTTCTCAGTTGTCTTGCACACACCAAAGAGCCATTTGGACGCATCGGAGGATTTCTATTGCTGGGTATGAGCAATCAAAAGAATCATCAAAAAATTTCAAAGATCTACCTTTGTTCCAAAGTTTATGATGTCAAGTGGGATGACAATTATTGTACGAGCTATATTGATTCCGTTGGTTCGATTTTGAACGTCGGAAACAATCTTCTAAAACTTATTGATTCAACATACTACTAGGAAATGAGAAAATAAAGGACACTATCAAAAAATATTATTAATCCAAAATATTTTTTCTAACATCAACTAATTAACAAGAGGAAAAAATTTTAACTACGTAAAAATCCAAAAAATCATAAACGGCTCAAAATCCTAAAATATAAAAGAGGAAAATAACCCTAAAAAGTATAAATAAATAAAATCTTCATATTCACCTGCATTAGTTGCTCCGGATTGAAAAAACTCATCCTCGAGTTTTGAGTAGTGTGGTATTCTAGGAGGAAGATCCTCTAGCATCAAATCAACACAATCTACTAGTAGCTACTGGAGTTTAATCTCAATGTTGGATAGAAAAGACTCTTCACTCACGATCATACGACTAGTTTGCGGATCAAATAATGTCTAGGATTTTTTAGTTGGACAAGCCCTAGCTTGTAGCAATTCCGTAAGACGTTGTCGGATGAGTTGCAACCTTAATGATACTCTCCATGTTCGTTGTCCATCCATATTCTCCAGTAACTAGACAATAGGCTAAGTCAACCACAAGATCAGAAACAACTACCTTCTCCACCTTTTTTTTTTCTCCACCTTGTCACCCAAAACTTCTGTCATGCCCCGACAAGTCACATGTCCGACGAAAATCGGAAAACACCTCCCCCATATGACGGATAATATGAATCTTTGTATATACATAATATGACCTTCATGACCTCCACCAACACACAGAAAAGAAAACATGCATCATATCTAACAAAATGCAAAATCCAAACACCAAAATGCCCTTCGGGCAATTCAACACACAGATACATGAATCCATATCGCATACAAGTCCACCAAACATAATGGAAATGAAAACACAACCAACAGTAATGAAAAGAAAATGCACTGCCAAACTAAAAACCAGCACGAAGTAAGAGGGACTAGCTGCTGGGCTCTCCTGGTGGCGTCATCCTCAAAAAGAAAAAAATAAGCAAACGATTGTGAGTCCAGGGGGACTCCACTAGTATATACACAGATAGATATGCATGACTGCAAAAAAAGTTATACAAAAGCAATATAGATTTAAGCAGATACAATCTCATAGGAATGATCAGAAAACATAACCGGGAAACTACATGCAAGTACATACCAATGTCAAACACACTTGCGGGGTATGAAGGTTATAAACCCTCGAACCTGAAAGGTCATCAGACCATATGCAAACAAAATATCTCATGTATGTGTATGTCATCCAAATACAACAATCATAGCTCAAACAAATGCAGCAAACACAAAAAAACACAATCCATGCAATCGTGCAAATGATGCAATGTCATGGTCACTCCTGACGCCAGTCAGCCACCGTTACCGGTCATAGGTGAGATCAAGTAGGTAAGACAATGACAACTATACGTACTTTGCTGTCATTGCTCCTAAGTGACCAAGTGGGCAGGATGCTGGAGGAGAACACACCCATCCTATCGCAAATCATATGGGAGAGCACCACTCTCATCTCCTAGTATCACGAGAAAGAGGAGGGATCCCTGTTTACTATCATACTGCGGATACCACTACCCATGAGCGGTCGAGCAAAGTCATGATAGGGCAACTGCACATATCCTCCTAATAGTACCACTAACCCATGAGTGGCAATGTATGATGATTCTGATATGGCTGATGACCTATTTCAACAATAAGAGAGCCAAGGGTCGTCAATTATGCAACAATGCAAAAATGGTGCATGACATTAATGTAGGATCGTTGCACGTGAAAGGGGGTGAATCACGTGACTTTTTGAAAACAAATGCTTTTTGAAAAACCAGTGCGCAACGAAAATTAAAGCGATAAAAAACAAGCACACGAACACCGAGAGTTTTACTTACTTCGGAGCCTTCGACGACTCCTATTGCAAGACGCAAGCTCTTTGAACCTTTTTGATGCGCAATCCACTAATCTTCTCTACCAGTAAACTCCCGATAGAGTTGTCGAGTACAAAGAGTATAAAAATATAACACCCTACACTTTTCATTTTACAAGTAATGTAGAAGATTACAAGGAAATTCGTTACCCAACACTTTTTAGGAGTATCTTGATCGGGCTTGAGTGTTGGTGTTAGTCTTCTGGCAGTGGTTGGTCATAGTCGAGTCGTAGCAGGGCCACAGTAGAAAGATGAAGAAGCAGAAGATCACAGGTGGTCAAGTGCAATAGTAAGCAGTGGTTCACTTGGGTCTCGGCAAGACTGTTGTTATAAAGGATATCTGAGGCGTCTCAGTTCCCAACTGAGGTGCCTTAAATCAAGTGAAGTCTATCCTCAATTTAAAGTATGCATCCTCGTTGCTTATCCTATGGAAGGCATCTCAATCTCGAAGTGAGGCGCCTCAGTTCCCAACTGAGGTGCCTCGGACGACTGAATCTCTATCCGTCGCAGTTGCTTCGCGGAGGTGCCTTCACCTCCTTGAAGGAGCATCCAGTCCCAACTGAGGCGCCTCAGGTCCCACCTGAGGCACCTCGGTAACTGTTCATCCGAGGCAATTTTTGCAGTTTGAACCCTGTAAAATCACGTTGTCCAAAACAAGATATACTCTGCAAAACAAGGTTAGTACAAGTACAATATAGACTAAATAAATTCAATATTAAATAGACCCTGTCTTCCCAAGACCAGGATTTAGTCAAGGTCTCAAGTTAGAGCCCCAAAATGGTTCTAAGCTGGACTGCGCCTAAAGTCCCTACCCGGGATTAGTTAAATCAAGATTAGTTCATACTTGTAAAGGTCTAAGTTAAGTACTATGTTTTCTAGGTGAGAATAGTTGGGAAGTTCTGTCAAAGATTGTGGTTGCCTTAATGATGTCCAAGTGACTCACCACAATCTGAGAGCTTACTAAAGGACACTTTCTTGGGGAATCCAAAGCTACACTTAAACCAAACACAAGTTAAGACTACTCCTAATAATTAAACAATAATTCATCTTACAAAAATTATGGGATTATTCTGTTTGAAAACACCTGAGTTAGATGAAAACGACTCAAAACTAAACTCAAACTCAAACTCAACTGAAATCAAACCAAACCAAAGCAAAACTAAACTAAACTCAAACTCAAACTCAACTGAAATCAAACCAAACCAAAGTAAAACTAAACCAAACTCAAACTCAAACTGAAATCAAACCGAACTCGAACTCAAACTCAACTGAAATCAAATCAAACGGAATTGAAATCAAACTCAATTGAAATCAAACTAAACCTAAACTAACTTTTAAAACTTAAAATTTAACTTATTTTAACACTTAAGTTAATTTTGAAACTTTAAACAAATTTTTTAACATAAACTAACTTTTAAAACTTAAACCTTAACTTATTTTAACACTTAAGTTAATTTTGAAACTTTAAACAAATTTTTAAACCAAAACTAACTTTTAAAACTTTAAAACATAAACCTTAATTTATTTCAACACTTAAGTTAATTTTGAAACTTAAAAATTATTTAAACTTGAAAATTTTCAATTTTGAAATATACTAAAGAACTTTCAAAACTAAAGTTTCTAAGATATTTTCAAAGGAAGATTAATGCTTTGAACTTACATTTCAAAACAAACACCCCATTTGTAACCCTATATTTTGATGTTAGTTAAAGGAGAGTGATATCACATGCAGGGAGATTTATTTGAGGGAGAGTTTCTTTACTATCTTATCTTACTTATATTGTCCTATCTTGTTTAGCTTAACTATGAACCAAGTTGCAAAACATCAAAAAAAAGGAGATTATTAGTTTAGGGTGCACCACAGTCGAACCTGTATTTTGATGTTAGCAAAGGTTCAAGTTAAGTCTTGTTATTATCTGATAAAGCTAACAAGTGTACAGGAAGATTACCTCTATGATGTCCTAGTTGCGGTTAGGCAAAAGTTTTGGCAGATCGTGAAAACCAGGCAGGAAGCCTAGATGGGATGACATCTGGCAGGAAGTCTCAATAGGTCTGGAGGATGTGATACCGAGCAAGTGGAAGCCCTAGCAGGCCGATCCGATACCAAGCAGTGAAGTCCAAACAGGTCTGGGAGACCTGATATTTGGTAGGTGAGTGAGGTATGCTCCTAGAGGAGAGTATTGTGAGGTCGTGTCCCAATAGGATAGCCTTAGGCGCTAATCCAACTAGAGAAACCTGTCGAGATTTCTAAGTTGAGATCAAGACAGGTCCTATTGTCACCTACTCATGCATACCATATATATTTATGTGTTAACTCTGTTTTGCAAGGTTAATTCTTAATATATTATTTATGTTGTGCTAACAATTTCATGCAGACCAGTCAAAGAAAGTTGACCGAAGGTTTAGTCGACTAACGAGTGGATCGGTCGACTGAACAAATTAGATTGTGCCAAATTGGGCATATTCCAGATGGATCAGTTGACTGATCATCTGGATTAGTCGATGTATACACTTTTGGTACGACATAGCTACGCAAAAGGAAACTTTTTCTATCAACTGATCCGAAGGATCAGTCGACCGAACGCATTTATTATAGTGCCTGCCAAGAAAAACAAAGAAGGAATGGCACGTGGTTCAGTCGACCAAACAGGAGGTTCAGTCGACTGAAAGGATCAATCGACGGAACAGTTTTTCAGTTGATCGAACCAGGTCCTCTCTTCCACTTGCCCTACACTCTCTTCCTGCATCAACAAACTACTCATGCTCTGCTGTTACGATGCCAAGAAGCTCTTCGACACACTGCGCTCAAGATCATATTTTCGTGTCAGTATACTTGTTTTAATTTTGTATTTTTACTTGCATCTTAAAAGGGAGTTAGTAGGTTGTTACTAACCTCCCTTATATCTTGTACGATATTATTTTTTTCTGAAAATTTTTCGGAGAAAGAATTATAGTGGATTGCCCAACAAAAGCAGTCGAGGACCGCGAGCTTTGGAGTAGGAGTCGTCGAAGGCTTCGAACCAAATAAAAGAAAAATAGTACT
This sequence comes from Boesenbergia rotunda, assembly GCA_024364735.1. NCBI lineage: Eukaryota > Viridiplantae > Streptophyta > Magnoliopsida > Zingiberales > Zingiberaceae > Boesenbergia > Boesenbergia rotunda. Next base: position 375,442 of record JAGFNQ010002513.1, read on the forward strand.
TTATTTTCCGCTACTTTACTTTGTTTTTACATTGTTGATTAGAAAAGATTTATGAATGATCGAGATTCACTCCTCCCCTCTCGGGTTTCAACGATCTTACACTTACTGCTTAGGATTTATAGTACTATCACACTGATGTTATAAACTAGATTCTACCTGGATAATTTCGTTGATATAAACATGGGGAAACTAGATAAATTACGACGAGATGCGGAAAACCTTAAGGTGTAACTAAACCATACTTGAATTCAGAGACATCGTCTATACGCTATCCCTAAATTCTAAAGCCGAAGTCAAAGCACAATCTTCCACAGCGGTTAGGACTTTGGCGTTGTATATCCTCATCGAATGGGAAGCAAGGAACAATCTCTCGATGACTCCTAACCCTGTGAGGATCACACCCAATATATAGCCTAATATCCACTATCCACTATCAATCCATTAATAATAATGGATGGCGGGTTTTAAGGTAAACAAGTCTACACTTATAATATTCACATCCAAAAGCAAATCCAATAACGCATCAATTAGATCACTTTAATGAATTTGAACTAAAGTGGAAAAATAGTGGGTTATAAATTAATGGTAAGCCCCTTAACGGGTTATTGGATATATCCAATAATCTCTACAACTTGGGCTACATGTAAAGATAACATAACACAATATATTCCTTAATTACATGTAATGATATCAATCTTTATGGGTAAAACTACGTTCTTAAACAATCTCGTATATTAATTCCATCGGCAAAGACTAAAGGAGTCATAGCTACTATAACAGTAACAAGTCTCACAGTAATCACAATATGAACTTCATTAATAACATAGATCAAATGTTGATATGTAAGATAAAAATTACATATAAAGTAATCTGTATATGCACATTCTCAACTGATCCTCCTAATGGCCCAAAGGGTCGATGTCATGTTTATAAATACCTTAAGCTAAACTGTAATTGTAAACCATGACCTATTTTTTATGACTCAAACTAGAGTCCATATTATATTTACTACACCAAATGCTAAACTACATTAGTAAATTATTACATCATTATTTTAGAGTGATAATTAAAATTCATTACTATTGCAACAACAAGAAACTATATGTGAAAAATGAACATATGTATATAATAACAAAAGTGTTTATTACATAGAACAACAAAATGACAAACAAAAATACAAACTCCCACTAAATAAGTACTTCACCTAATAGAAGCACCTCATATGTGCAACATACACATAAAACACCTTGGGTTGCATACCCTTGGTGAGTGAATCTGCAATCATAAAGTTTGTACTAATGTGCTCTATTCACACCTGATTACTCTGGACTCTTTCTTTAACCACTTGTAACTTGATGTCCATGTGTTTGGAGTTCAAAGAGCTGCGATTGTTCTTTGAATATAATTTTGCAACTTTATTATCACAATTGCTCTTTAATAACCTATCAATACTATCAATGATCTAAAACACTATGATGAAGTTTTGAAACTGTATTCCCTAATTTTATGTTTTATAGTAGGCTATAAACTTTGCTTTCACCTTAGAAAAGGCTATAAGGTTCTATTTGACTTCCAATAGATAACTCCTCCTACCAACATGAAGACATAATCTGAGATGGGCCTCTTATTGTCTAAGTATCCTGCAAAATCTGCATATGAATATCCATTGACCTCTAGATGCATCCAGACATCAGATACGTGAGCATATAACCTTTGTTCTCTGTAAATAACTCATAATTCTTTTGACAGTTTTCCAATGTACCAATCTACAGTTACTCAAATATCTGCTTAACATCCCAATCTGCAAGCAATATCTAAACACGTACAAACTTATGTATATATGAGACTTCCTATTGCATATTCATAAGGAAACTTTTGCATTTCCTGAATCTCAAGTTCAAGTGGATATTGCTACAAGCTAAACCTTTCACCTTTAGCCATAAGTGTGTCACTAGGTGCATAATTTTGCATATTGTATCAATTAAGCACCATTTTAATATAGGTTTTTGCAAAAGTCCAAGAATGTCCCTTGGATGATCACAATAACTCTGTATGCCTAATATAAAAAATGTTTCACCAATATCCTTCATTTCAAATTTACTAGATAGAAATGACTTTGTTTCATATACCAACCTTATTATTGCTTGGTAGCAAAACATCGTCCATATACAAAATAAGTATCATGAACTTGCTCCCACTGAACTTGATATATATACGTTGATCAATGAGGTTTTCTGTACAACCAAATGAGGAAACCACTTGATCAAACATCTGGAACCATTGACAAGACGCTTGCTTCGGACCATAAATGGACTTCATTAACCTACATACTAGGGGTTTCGCGTCCTTTGATTCAATGTTCTCCAATTCCACCATGTATATAACTCATCAATTTCTCCATTGAGAAATACGGTATTTACATCCATTTGATGTAGCTCAATTATAATAAGCTACAAGTATCATAATTATCCAGAAAGAGTTTTTCATCAAAATAGGTGAGAAAGTCTCATTGTAATCAATATGTTCTTTTTGAGTGACTCTCTTAGCAAGAAGGTGCCTTATACTTCTCAACATTGTCGTGTGAATCTCATTTGATTTTAAATATCTATTTACAACCAACTGTTGCATATCCTTAGGTAATTCGACAAGTTCCTAAATATCATTGTCTGTCATAGACTGAATTCTTTCATGGCTTCGATCCACCTAGTCAAATTAGAGCATTCTTTGACTTTTTAGAAAGAGACAGGATGGTTTTCCAACCCAATGTTAAAGTTATGCTATTAGAGATAAACATATTCATTAGAAATTGTTGGTCTCCTTTTTCTATTAGATTTCCTTAAAGGTACCTGTACTTGAGGATGTTGGGATATCTGCTCAAGAATAACTATATGGTTGAGATATGAAGGATTATGATCCAAAAGCTACTAACTTTCACAATATTTGTCAATCATATTGAATCTAGGATCAAAATCTTAAAGAGGAAATTCTATGCTATCAATTAAATGTGTAGGCAAAGTGGTTGTACTTGAAATGATGTCGAAAAGAAGACAGTTTGTGAAGAAACATAATATCTTGAATGGATTAAGGTATGTGGATTAGTTATTATTATTATTATTATTTTTCAAATTATAATATCATTTATGGTATGTTACGCTCATGGCGATATGTGTTTATAGTTGTAAGTTCCTTGACTTTGTTGAATTGATTGTTATGTTCTTCTTTCAAACAGAATCACAATGACGTCAAAAATCTCTATAATGTATCATTCCCTTATTTTTCAGAGTTAGAGATAGTTTATGGCAAAAACAGAGCAACAAGTCTTGTTGCGGATGATTCTACGATGGCTACACAAAACATCACTAATGTAGATGTTGAGTTGACCATATAGGATGACAATTCACCTGTTAAAAAAGGAGTTGAAGTTGATTTGATGCCAAATCAACATCAAGGGCATCTCACTCTAAGAGGAAAAAGAAATCATCCTTGATAAAGTTCAAAAAGCTTCCAAGAGGGCGAAGACTTCGACTGTGCAAAATGTCGACTCTGACTTCAAGTTACTCAGTGATCGGGTTGAGAGATTTATGCAAACTGTTAGCTTACACGTTGAGTCAATGTCATCTTGGGTTTAAGGTAAATCCTCAAAAATATCACAAGTTCTTAAGATGTTGGATAAGTAGGGTTCATTGGTAAGAACAAGTTTAAGGCTACTCAAGTAGTTTTTGAAGATTTTGTAAAGGTTGAGTTAATGTTCAGCTTGGATCCCTTTAAAGTTGAAGATTTTGTGCTCAATTACTTGTAATAGTATGCTTATGATGATGTTGGATTTGATGAATACATTTTTGCTTCTCCCACTTTTATTTATTTATTAATTGGGCTATTGATGGGAGGATAGGGTAATATTATCTTGTGTAGCGAACACAACAGTAGATGATTCTTGTGTGTACCGTTGATATTGTGGTAGATATTTTGATTATACAAAACAATTGATAGAATTGTTGTGTATAAGTTAATATATGAAGATGATTTATTTTGGAGATAATTATCGTGTTCTATTATCTCTTCTGTGGAAAAATACTCTCCATTTTATATTTTTTTACTGTCCATGATTTTATCTGATTATTTTTATATTTTACTCATAAGGTAAAATAGGAATTTTGGCATATTTCCATTCCATAATTTAAATCAAACCAACTAATATTTAAGGGAATAATAGTCATTCCAAAAAAATAATTAACTAGGTTGGATAACGTTGAACATGGAGTAACCAGTCCGATCTCATGGAAGTTTTTCCCAGGTCATAAAGGTAAATCGAGAAGTGCTCGTGATGAACGGTCTAGAAGTATAATATTTCACGGTTGCATGCCCCATTTGGAGGAATTTTTTTTACAAAATTAATCATAGCTAGGGATCGAATCACAGGTGTTTGAGAGATAACTAGTTGTCTTTCTGCTGAACAATAGCCCGGGGCCCACAAATGGGAAGAACAACCATGAGATGTTGGCTTCTGGACCGCTCGCCCGAGCGCTTCTTAATTTATCCTGGTGCCCGTGGGAAATTTCGTGGAACCGGGCCGATCGCCCCAGGTTCAATGTTACTCAACCCGGTTAATCATTTTTTTAGCCCCCGGGACTATGGTGCAGTTGAATAATGACTAGTTATCTCTCAAGTACCTGTGATTCGATGTCTAGCTACAACGAGTTTTACATAAATTTTTTCTTCAAATGGGTACGCAACAGTGAAATGTTGATCTTCTAAACGCCCGTCACGAGCACTTCTCGATTTATCTTTGTGGTTGATGAAAAATTTTCGTGAGACCGAACTAGTCCGATCATCCCAAGTTACCAATCTGATTAACCATGATAAAACTCATTCCAATATATATATCAAATAATATCAATTCAATAATTATTTCTATTATCATTAACTCCTCGTTATAATTCTCATTATTCGAATTTATACGAAACGCAACTAGATTTTTTTTTTTTTAACCAACATGATCCACACCCGTGAGTGGGAGAACAAACGCCATGAGCGACACTCTTTCCTCGCAGACAAAAGACAGTCACACGCAAAGGCCATTACCTTTGCTTCTCCTCCGGATGAGTGCGCCGAGACCAACAGAGTAGAAGAAATCCAAGCGACAGAGAATAGCTATCGGCGCACAATCTTCGTGTGATTTGAAGCAGGTGATTCTGTCGTTGGAATCACCTGCAAACCGAACCTACAAATCCTTAGATGCACGATCCAATCGCCCCGCCAATTCAAGGTCTTTCTACCTCACACACCCACCGCTTCCGTTCGCAGCCGGTTTGCACCCTTCCAAGCAACTGCAGGAAACGTCGTAGTAGCCCTTGGCGCAGACGCTGCTGCTCCCGCAGCGATTGTAGTTGCCGCACTCGTCCTGTGGCACCGACCAGAAAACTTCCCAGCTTCCGTTGTCCAAATCCACCTCTTGTAGATATTAAAGTAAAAGAAGTAGAGAGAAGAGAGGTAGAGAGAAAGAAAGAGATAATAAAATAACTTTCTTGATTGAAAAAACTTGTCCATGAGATACACAATTTATAGGGACCTTAGGAGACCTAGTCAAATGAAAAATTAATAACGAAACTGTTAATTAACAGATTTATAAAGAATCTGTCAATTAACAGATTAATAAGGAAAATGTCTAATAATATAATAATATAAATTAATCTCTTTTACCCCCCGACAAACTTAACGGGAGATCTCGGACGTTGAGTTTGCATGATAATTTGCTAAATCGTTGTTTGGATAATGGCTTGGTAAAGATATCAGCAATTTGATCTTCTGCAGAGATATAAGAAACAGATAATTGTTTGTTTGCCACGCGCTCTCGAGCAAAATGATAATCAATTTCAACATGTTTTATACGAGCATGAAATACTGGATTTGATGTAAGATATGTTGCTCCAATATTATCACACCAAATTTTTGGTGCAATATCTGATGCAAGATGAAGTTCCGAAAGAAGGGATTGAAGCCAAATAATTTCTGACGTTGCATTGGCTATAGCTTTATATTCAGATTCAGTGCTTGAATGAGATACTGTAGGTTACTTTTTCGAATTTCAAGAAATAAGATTTCGTCCAAGAAATATTGCATATCCACTAGTAGAGCGTCTATCTTCAGGAGAACTAGTCCAATCCGCATCGCTATAGACATGTAAATCTCGAGATGAGTGTTGATATAAAAGAAGACCATGTAGAATAGTGTCTTTGAGATAACGAAGTATTCTCTTCACACCTTCCCAATTTTGTTCAGTAAGAGTATGCATGAACTGACAAGCACGATTTACTGCAAATGTAATATCAAGGTGCGTAATAGTAACATACTGTAAAGTTCCAACAATACTTCGATAAACCTGGGGATCAGCCATCACTGAAGAGGAGGAAGGTGTAGAGACATTATTTGGAGCAATAGGTGTAGAGATCGGACGTGCTCCATCCATTTTAGCTCTTTGAAGAAGCCCAGTAATATATTTGCTCTGAGAGAGGATATAACCTTCATCATGTGGAATAAGTTCAATACCAAGAAAAAAACGAGCATTTCCTAAATCTCGAATAGGAAATTCCTGATTGAGAAGCTTAATAAATTTGAGATGCCCTTTTGATCACCAGTTAATAGAATGTCATCCACATAAATAAGAAAAAATATCATAGATCCATCATTATGTCTGTAGAATAGAGAGGAGTCAGTTTTTGATCCAGAAAAACCTTGAGCCTGTAACCATTTAGATAATCGATGAAACCATGCACGAGGAGCTTGCCGAAGACCATATAAAGATTTCTTGAGATGACAAACATGAGATGGAAATTGTGGATGAATAAACCCAGGTGGTTGCTCCATAAAAATCGTTTCCTCAAGAATACCATGAAGAAATGCATTAGAAACGTCTAATTGTCGGATAGACCAATTAGAACTAATAGCTATTGATAACAATAATCTGACAGATGTAATTTTGATGACTGGGCTGAAGGTGTCATTGAAGTCAATACCTGGTTGTTGACTAAATCCTTTGGCTACAAGGCGAGCTTTATACCGTTCAAGAGAACCATCAGCTCGATGCTTAAGACGGAATATCCATTTTGAGCCCACAACATTCATAGATGGAGTGCGCGGAACTAGGCTCCATGTTCCATTGCGAAGAAGTGCATCAAATTCTGTAGCCATTGCATTACGCCAATTTGGATCCTTGTTTGCCTGTGTAAAGCAAGTTGGTTCAATAGTTTTTGAGGAAACCACTAGAGCTCGAGGAAGAGGATATCGAGTAGCCATTGGTGGACATCGTGCATATATGTCACTCAAGGGAAGCATGCGACGAGGGAGCATTATCACTGAATCTTGTTCAGTCGATCATAAATAGGTATGATTTACCTACTTCCTTTACTTCATCTCCATCTCATTCATGTCAGGCATGCATGGAATCTAAAAGTCATAAGTTACCTTTTTCTTCATCTGAACGCGTTTCCAATTTTCCACTTGAAATAATTCATTCGGATATTTGGGGTCCTGCACCTATCTTGTCTAACCAAGGTTTCTTATATTATGTTACCTTCATTGATCATTTTAGTAAATACACTTGGCTTTATCCTATGAAAAGAAAATCTGATTTATTTGATATATTCTGTAATTTTCAAAAACAAGTTGAACGATATTTTAATCGTAAAATACTCTCTCTTCATTCTGATTGGGGAGGAGAATATCAAGCTCTTCATCGTCATCTTGTCTCTTGTGGGATTGTTCATCGAGTCTCTTGCCCTCATACTCCATAACAAAATGGCTCTACTGAGAGAAAACATAGACATATAGTTGAAACTGCCTTAGCTCTTCTTCATCATGCATCGGTTCCGCGTAAATTTTGGGATGAAGCTGTTTGTACTGCAGTATATCTCATAAATCGACTTCCTACTCCATTGCTCAATCATAAGTGTCCTTTGGAAAAACTTTATAATCAAACTCCTGAATACACCTTTCTTCGAATCTTTGGTTGCGCATGTTATCCATGGTTACGCCCCTATTCTAAACACAAACTTGACTCTCGTTCATTATTATGTGTTTTCCTTGGTTATAGTAATATGCATCATGGGTATCGTTGCTTACATATACCAACTGGACGGATATATACATCACGACATGTTACTTTTGATGAATCTCTATTCCCTTTTTCGGCAGCCTCTTCAATCTCTCCTCCAGATACAGGTGGTACTTTCTTGATGTCACCCAACATTATCAGAAGAGATGGCATCCTAGGTCTGCTCCGGAGCTCCCTAATAACTCTCCTATACCATCAGAATCACCTCAAGTTACTGCTCCAATCTTAGAAGTCTCACCAGCCAACGATAATATGCTCTCTAGCCCTGGATCCTCGGATAATTCAAGTCCGGCAACAAACTCACCCGCCAACGATAATATGCTCTCTAGCCCTGGATCCTCGAATAATTCAAGTCCGGCAACAAACTCACCATGCCAACCCACTTCCTCATCACCATCAACAAGT